>JAQIVZ010003718.1:0-12751 GCA_034700945.1 Arrhopalites spinosus
CTACCCTGTAAATATGAGGCTTCTACTAGTTTTGGAACTCGAGTTAGAGAGTATTTGTTTCCGGCGGCTGACTTGACGCCCATCCATTTGCCGGGAAGCACATTTACAAATGGGACAGTGGAAATGAGCCATGGTACATGTTTTTGGAGCTTTTGCCATTAAAATTCACACTGTCAGACACAAAAAATTATTTTAAAAACTTTTTACGTCTTGTAATTTTTTGATACAACACGTCGTTTGAGTGATAGGTCAACTTTTGATCTCTCGCATTAAAAATGTACAAGTCCACAAACCTTCATCCAGAAATTCACTCGCCTATTTAACGCACGAATGCTGTAACGAACTCGCCCCCACTTAAATCTTTTTCTATGCCTTGTAAGTTTCATTAAAATTATGCATCTGAATATTAAATTAAATTACGACAAATTTTAACGACTTTTTAATTTTACAGTAATAATAATGTATTGAAATAAATGTTTATTGAAATGAAATTGCAAAGTACATACAAGTTGTCAGCATGTGAAACACCACCCAAATCCGCCATCTTGGTCATTTCCTTTGGTTGCCTCTACAAACTTGGCTCAGAATATTATTACAGACTATTTACTTTTAATATTTTGTTGTCCCCCACATGAAAAACATGATCTTTGGCTTTTGCGATGGCTCCGTGGTAATTTTAATATATTTAATTTTAACTATACTCATGGGGCCATTTAATCTCAATTTATTTGGAATGATGATGACCAATTATTTTTATTTTGTAGCCAGAGAGTTGAATTTGAACAAGGCAGAGGATCAGGGACGTGCCGTCAGGGGGGGTTAAGGGGGCCCGGCCCGGGTGAGGACCTCAAAAGCCCGTCCCTTTCATATACATAATTGCGGTTGGCCCGGCCCCTTGTATTGTCTCTAGGGGCCCGGCCCGGGCGTAGTTCGCCCCCTGGCGCCCTCGTGGGCACGCTACTGCAGAGGACATGCTTCGAAAGGTTAAATTATTTTTCCAATTTAAATTCCTTCCGGAAATGGAGTCACTTTGTACAGTCATCCTTGCATAAATTTCAGTCATTGAAATGGCGGGAAGACACAAAAGTGGATGACTATTTAAATTGGGAAATTTGTGACCACATTGATCAAGGATTCTACGCTAATACGTCTGGCCTGGACAAAGGGGGCAGCATCGGTGAGGACCATGAGAAACATTTAATGTGGACTTGAGTAATTAATTGTACATTAAATTAGTGATAACTAATCCATTTGGACAATGGGATGTGAAAAAGGCTTGTGCGTTGGGATATGGCGATCGAGTGGTGGCATATGCGGCGCTGCAATTTGAAATTATTATCAAATATTTGGAATTTTGTACCACCAAAGAACGCTACATTCATCAATTTGTCCTCATTTTGGATTTCCAACATTTCGCTCTCACCCAGTTGGCCACCAAACAAAGTAAATTCAAGTCATTCATATTTTTACTTAACATATTTTACTAATGGCCGTCATGGGAAAAACTCATGGCGAACCATCAAAATTTTCAAAAATAGAATTAATGGGGTGGGGTTCTATGTTTGTATGGAAAGCGCCTCCCCAATAAAAATTTTGGAATCCATAAATTAAAATTCCATTATGTAATACTTTTAACTACCTTTAGCCATTGAGGTCGTCCTCACGATAATCAAAAACTTTGAAGCCAATTATCCAGGTAGATTTTACTTTGTGAAAGTTTAACAAAAATTTTAAAACTTCCCACCATGTTCTCAAGTTACAAACGGAGTATGTAGGTGGCTGGGTCAAAATATTTATTTAAATCAACTTTAAGGTAAATTATCGGTTAATCATTTTAATTACAGAAACTCTCAAGAAAGCTTTTGTGGTCAATGCTCCAAAATATATTGAAATTTTGTACGCTTTTGTTAAGGTGAGTTTAATTACCTAACCTTTAATTGAAATTAAACTAATTAAATTTATTTTGAAGCCCCTCCTGAGCGCCAAAACAATTTCAAAAGTGCATGTTCACGGGGCCGTGGGCTATCGGCAGCTCCTTTTAGAGACTAATTTAATAAATAAGTTTGCATGCAAATTGCATGCAAGTGTGATCGCCCCTTAATACAATTAACTGGGACTGGACTAATTAAAATGTTTTTCACAAAATTCAGTCGAGTCTTTGATGTTTACTTTCACGCTTTGGTCCTTCATCTTCCTTCATTTTGGGACATTTAACTATGCAAATTGGGTCCACAACTTAATTGCAAGATACAATTTAAATGCTCGGGGTGGCGGTACAACTATTTTGTAGGAAATTGAAATCGAGCCAGTTGCAACGCAATTGACGGACACGGCTGCGTTTTGGCTAAACCAAACAATTGTGCAAAATACTAAGACAGGGGACGAGGCTTTGTGTAAATGGGTCAATCAAGAAATGAGGATTAGTTTCCAATTATTCACCATCATAATCATTTTAGTCCCTACTCCATTCAACAATTAATTTAATTGTATGCCTGAACATAAACTAATAAATAATTTCAAGGGATAAACAAAAAATAATGGCGAGGAATGTGTTGTACTAATTACGGTACTGCAAAGATTACCCAATCCTTTATTTACCATCTTGGCAATTAATTTCTATTCTACCAATTGTACCAATTATTTTTGGCTCACTCTGGCGCCTTAATGGAAACTTGGAGCTTGGGCTCTCCGTGTAGAATTTAACCGACTTAATAATTTGGTCCCTCCTTCTTTCAAAAACCTCATGCGCCGCCATTACGCCATTATTACTTGAATGGAACGCAGAGATCATACTATCCTTCTTCTCTGAATGGAACGAGAAATGGTCTGAGATTGGCCCCTTCCCTACGAAAACAATACAATTGTTTTACATGACCAGATTTTTAAACAATTTGTGCGTCTGATTTTGTGACATGTCTCCTTCCATTTATTACTGTTGAAAAAAATTGAGAGAATGAGTCTCACTCTCACTCTCCAACTTTGAGGACAGATTCATGCAGAAGGTTAAATTAGTTGGGCCTTCTTTACCACCGAACCCAATACAATATTTGCAAATCAACGTTTTCATTCGCCATGTGACAACTTTAAATTTCCCGGGACTATAAATGTCCCCAAATAATTTATTCAAGTCATTTAAATTTGAAAGGTCACAATTAAGGAAGACAGCAAATGGAATAAAATGTGAGGACCGTGCTTGCCCTGACGGTATAAAAATTCCCCACATTGAACCCAAAAGGAGAACAGGCGGTCAATTGTGCCGAATCCGAATTTGAGTGGGAGCCACTCCAGGCCAATTTTTTGAGCCAACACTGACGGAAATGGAGGGTCGCCATGTGGAGTCGTCCCATGCTCAGGATGAGGGTACAAATTCGAATAAAATGAAACAAATTGGCAACAATTGGGCTGCAGGCCATACTGGAGAGGGAAGCCCTCGTGGGATTCCTCAGAGATGCAAACAACAAAAGGAAGGAGAATATGCAGGAGATCCCTTTGTACGTCAAAAGGGGCTATGAAAATATTTTGTTGTATCCTTGCATCATTCTCTTCATTTTCAAGTACACCGCCCGCCTCTTTTTCCACTCCACTTGAACTCCGCCGTCCCCAGGAGTTGTTCTTGGGGAAGAAGGCGGACACAACAGGCGGACGCATTGAGCGGAAGTTCTGGCGACGCAGAGTTGGAAAATGTGGAACGAAAATCTGCTCATGGCAATGAAGAGAGTGAATACAATTTGACCCATGGCACTGGCCATTCTGAGCCAAGGGATCTCATGGCTAGGATCCACCAGAGCGTAGATGGACAATGGCATTCGAGGGAACTCCATGATGGTGGCTACCGTGAAGGCCATCAGGAAAATGAACGCAATTCCCTCAAACATCAAAACGGAACGGAAAAACTTTTTTTCATGGGCAGAGGACCCACCCCTCACATCCCAATTCTCTGCAAAAATAATTCCGAAATTCGGAGTCCGAATTTTAGAAACAATAAAACCCTTGAGGGTAAATATTTGAATTATTTACCACCCGCCATCAGCTTGACTGTTCACTTCATTGAGGTCCCTCAAAAGAGAAATGACCCTTGGCCTTCTCCCATAGAAAGTGACTTAAAAAATCATCGAGATGGTGGCCGAGACGAGCCAACCAGAAAGCGTGATTTTAAAAGGCCACGCCTCCTCCCGGATAACAAGAAAGTGGAGTAATTTGATGGCTGTGAAGAAATGAAGAAAGATGCGTAAAATAAAATGAAATAGGAGGGGAAAAATAATCGAACTAATTTTATAGTAATTCTGTAACAAATGGAGCGTTGACAAAAGATGGCGTCTTGTGTTGTTGTATGATTGGGTTGCTTAAAATTGTCAGGGAAAATGCCAATGAGTTGTCCAAATTTGTAGAGTCCCATGTAAATTTCCAAGACCGAATCTTTCGTCATTTTGTCAAAGTTTGCGTGCATTTTCTTCCTTTCCCTCTTCCTCTCCACAAATGTGAATTGAGCTCTTCAAAATAAATTTGTTGTTTGTGGAGCTGGCAATGACGTCATCGGTTAGTTTCCGGGTAATTAGGTTCATCACGTTCATATGTTATGGACGGGAAGCTTTCACCAGGTGACATGGGCGGCAGAAAGATACTGCCGGGTATTTAGAGAGGCCTGGCAGAGGCGTTCGCCATATTTGAAAACGTCTGCTGGCAAACTGGCCGTCTGCGAACTTGGCGCTCCCGACGCAATTTAAGTAAATTGTATCCGTGGATGGGAACTGCCATTGGCAACATTGGCTGTTATTTCAAATCAGCAATTTTTTTCCCAGGAGAAACTTTGTAAGACTGGATACAATTTAAGAGGGAGCATTTGAAAGGTTATAAAACCCAATTGGGTTTCTGCGCACTCTGATGGAATATACAAAAATATATAAAACCCATTAAAGTATTTTATAAAAGGCTCGTCTTTCATAATAATCTCACGTCTAGCCCTCAGAAATCGCTTCTTATTGTGTTCACAGAGCAAAAATTTCGTTGGCACGGAAATTATACGACCCTTTATATATAACATACGTTCATTTACAAAAATTCCCCCCCTCCCCCTTGCAATTAATTCAACAGTTCCCCTCCATCATGCTCTCTACTAGTAGACATATATATACATATATACATATACAGTAGCTACTGTATATTCCAAGTGTAGTGTAGAATCAAAATTTTACAAATGTGGACAGTATTTAAATCCCAATTTAATTGTAATTAACGTGATTTAATCATTTTGAATCATCTCAAGGAAAGAGTTACCTAAAATGTATTTAAATTTTACAAGTTCACTTGTAAAAAATTACGTGGACATGTTGACATTTGTCTCGAGGAAATCGTCGTTAATTTGACTTTGCCGCTTCTTCACAAAAATGCTGTAAAGTAAAAGATTTCAAAATTTAAAATTTCAGTTTCATTTCGGTCGAGGTAAGGTTCAGTTTCGCAATGCTGCATCCCATACAATTTCCCATACTGCCTCCCAAAACTCCGCCCATACTGTAAATTGTGTTGACAATTTTTCCCATGAAATAACATAGAACAACAGGTTAACATGGGAGGCAACATATGGGATATTGAATGGGAGGCAGCATTACATTTTCTGGTTGTTACAATTGCGGCTAAGTTTTGAGTTGTAATGCTGCCTCCCATACAAAATTCCCATGCTCCCTGCCATGTTAACCTGTTGTTCTATGTTATTTCATGGAAGGCAGTATGAGAAGTTTTGGAAGGCGGCATGAGGAGGGAGTACAGGAAATTGTATGGGCGGGAGCATGGTGGAACTGAACCGTGCCTCAACGTTAATTGCATTGGCATCAAAAGAATAATATTTTTTACTCGATTAAAATTAATTTTGTAGTGCTGTAGAGCTCCATTTTGGGCGAGATGCCGGGAGAGCGTCGTCACAAAAAGGTCAAGTCCATCTCAAAGTTCTAATTTGCCAAAAACGCCACCAGAAAAGCATCCCGTACTGACCCTCACCATCAAAATTCAAATTTACCGCCACATCAACGAGATGAACCTCGTAAAAGTCGTGACTCTCAACAGAGTCAGGATGAGCAGGTCAAGACAGGCAGTGAAGAACAAGAAGGACACAAATTGATTAAAAAAAATTCAGAACTAAGAGACGGTGTTGACCAAAAACACAAAAATCGGACGTCACATGATGAACAACATTGAAATTTTGTGAGACACTCGGAGGGAAATTTAAAAAGAGTTGTATCGGATCCAAAACATAAAAATCATGTACAGATCCTTGAAAATCACGGCCATGATGTCAAAGAGCACGTGCCCAAAAGACCGAGTACGAATCCAAACTTAATGGCTTCAAAATTTCGAACGAAAAAGAGGAAAATAGGGGTGAAAAATAAGGACCGGAAATTAAAAGTGAAGAGTCACGTGTACAGTAAGAGGAGTTCGGATTATTCGGATGAAACGGAACATTTTGAAGAGATTCCTCAAACAATTGTTCCCTTTGATGATGCTGAGGGGATGGTCATTCAAGTCCCCAAGAATTTTGTCCCCATTCAACCCTTCAAGTGGGAAGTCCTCCCTTCCACTTCTCTCGATCACAAATTCCCTCAACAAACTGGCCATAAGCAGGTCAAAAAAAAAAAATTGTACGATTTTGTAAATTTTCAATTAAAACAATCAAGAATTTTGGGCCATTTTTCCCATTTTTAGTGTCTCACAAATTCACTGGTAACTTGTAAACTTTTTTTGTTCAAGAAAAAGGGTATTTGACTAGGAATCATTGCGAAGGGCTAGGAACCAACAAAAAGGGCTGGGAACCAAAAATGGTTCCTAGTTAACATGTTTTCCTCCCCACTGATTGAAACTGAATATAAATTGCATAATAATTGTCATGTAATGCCACTTTTAAGTCTTCCGCAATATTTCCCTCTAATTATCGTTAGCATGGTCCCCAGTTTGTGAATTTGTTGCAAAAGATTGGCCGAAATAATTTCTTTGCAAAAATAATTATTATTTTAGTCTGGGAAATAATAATTATTGTTATTTCCCAGACTCGTTGGCCCTACGTCGCGACGTAGGGGAAATTATTTCCCGGTGCGAAATAATTTTAATCTGTGAAATGCGTTCAAATAAAAATCGTTTCGGGTCACTGTGTCAGGTCAACTTACAACATTTTGTGACTATGTTTTACATTTGGACTCAGAATTTATGAGGCTTTACAGAGAGCCAACATTTGGGATTACAAGTTGGGTATTAGCCGAGAAAATAAATATTTTGGGTTGTGCAGAATAGAAGTAGCTCCCCCCTGTCATGGCCATTTCCCTTTGATTTGTTTCCTCATAAATAAATTCATGGAAATAATATTGTTTTTATTAAAATTTAAACAAATAAATACAATTTGTGGTCACGATTAATTTTACCGCCGTTGAATTTTATCCTTTAAGTCGGCCAAAATGTAGGCTATGGATGTCCAAAAGGCCAAGCATCTTGTGAATAAAATTAAAATGTAAAAATAATTTTAAAATGAATTAAAGTGACACAAAGGGATTGGTGTACCGATCCAGTTGGTGAGTATTAATTGAGGTCATCGTGTCAGCCTCCTAGAAATCCGAATATCAGTTGCTTGGTGAACATGGGGAAAATTTATTTGTCTCACCGTGTGATGGTAATAATAATAGCGACCGTCATCTCCTAATAGCAGCACCGTGGGAATTCCCACTTGGTTAAAAATGTCCGTGTCAGTGCTGCCCTGGGTGTACTGCATTGTCAGCCCCTCCGACACTTTTTTGGTCAATTTCACAATCTCCCGTAAAATACAGCCCAGCTCATCCCGTCCATTGAAGGCCAGGCCAGCTGGGGTCAAACAAGAATTGTCCGACTCCATCATGACACTCAAATTCTTCAACTTTTCTTTATTATTTTTTAGGTGCTCTGCCGCCCCCAAAAAACCCCATTCCTCACCTGAAATCAATTAAAATGTCATGGGTCACCCTTCCAGGGTCACCTTATTTCGGGTAGTGTTACCTGCCCAAAAAGTTGTCCGGATGGTCCGTTTAGGATTCAAGTTGAGGGACTTGAGAAGACGAAATGTTTGTAGAGCCAAGAACATTCCAATTTCATTGTCATGGACCCCTTGACCCACATCCCACGAGTCCGAGTGACTTGACAAAATCACATACTCTTGGGGCAACTCTGACCCTTTTAGGTCACCAAAAAGGTTCCGAGATGTGGCATTCCCGTGGGTGTTTTCAAGTTTGAGATGAACGCGAATCTTTTGACCTGTGAACAATTACCATAAAGTAAATTAGCAGTTTAATTGTGATTAAAATGACCCACCTCGTTTTTGGTATCTGAGGAACATCTCAACGTCCTCAATGGTCAGAAACGCAATGGGAATTTTGGGAGAGACTGGGTCATAGTAAAAACTCCCACGGCGCATGTGCGGTGTATTGAGCGAGAATGACGTGAGTGATTGTATCAACACCGCGAGGGCTCCCCCCTGAGCTAATTCTGCGTAGCCGCTATCGAGACTGTAACTTTTGTTTTTGGTTGTGCCCGCAAATGTGAGCACTGCAATTTTTCCTGTTGCCTGTAATTACATTTAAAGGTCAGTGGCCAGAGATGAAGAGCAGGTCAATTTTGGAATTTCCAATGTGGGCGGGCTTACAATCTGTGGATTGGCTTGAATCTCGGAATAATTTTTTATGACGATGACCTCTCCCTCAATTCCATTCCCAGGGGTCGCTACAGTTTGACCTAGGCTGAGGAGCGTCAAATTTTTTTTTCGGGGTTCTAACATGGTCGCCACTTCAAGCCCCCTACATAAAATTAAATTGTAATTAAGAAGTTAATTGAAGGTACACTAATTTACTTTTTCCAAGCAGGAACTGGGACATTTTCAAAGGTGACGTCAGTCAGTGGCGCCGCTGGTGGTGAGGAGGTTAGCCATGTTGTCAATGGATTTTTCCAGACTGTCAGCTCCGGTCATGCGGGAACCAAAAGTGTCGACAAATAGGGAGAGGTCAGTGTACATTTTCCCTTTGAAGGGTCCCTTTGTGGCGGCCTTTATAATTTGAGAGACGATTGGCTTATAGTTTTTGATTTGAGCAAGGACATCTGAATGAGGAGAACAGGCACTTGGTTTTAATATTTTGAGCCCTTTTTTTCATAGTAAGGCCCCAACTTGTCTTTCTCGAGTCCCGTGGGGAATGTTTTGTCCTCAACTAATTTGGACCCCTGTACCCCAACAGAGATGGCGAGGATGATCACCAAAATTAATTTGGGCATGTTTCAAAATGGAACCATTTTCAAAAATAATGATTTGTACGCAGAGGGAATTTAATTAAAACGTTAATGGAGATCATTAAGAGAGACAATGGATACTTCCATTTTATTGGCCATTTATTTTATTTACATAGCCCACAAAAAATACGCACAGCGCGGGTCTTTTTCAAAAATAAGACCAAAACAAGAAGGCACCCGTTGACTAACTAGTAAACTTGCTCCATTTTTTGAATATGGGACCTGCCCCTTGAACCAAATGTTTTGTGATTGGTACACCCAAAAAAAGGATGATTGAGGTAGTCTTGAAGAAAACAGTTTTTTGATTGCATGAGCCCTTGCTCTACCGTTTTCTCCTTTCAGGAACTTGTCTCAGTTTGCTAAAATGAATGAAATATTCTACCCCTCAATAAAATTGGTACTAAATTAATTTAAATTATCTGTAATAAAGGTGTGGTGAGAGTGAGACATTGGTGAGACATTTTCATTGAAGGGCTCCATTGCAATGAAAATGAAATCACAAAGTCCCATGATTTCAATAATCTTGTAGCACAATTTCGGACTTTTTTTACGTTTTGACTTGTATCTTTAGAACGGGTCAATAATTTTTAAAATGATGGTCACATTCGGAAAGGGCATTAAATTTGCCCCAACTTATACGCAGTGACCCCATAAAAATTCCGAACTTTGTAGCATGAAAAATGGATCCGAAAATGAGCGACGTGGATTTGTAAATGTGAGCCTGAGTGGAGATTTGAGCCTGAGTTTCAGCTTGAGTGGGAGTGACCTTCTAAAATTCAGCCCTCGCTTTCAATAAAAATCCCAACGTTTGATATCAGTCAAAGCACATTTAATTTATTGGACACTCAAATGTAAAATAATGTACATTTAATTTTAATTTTCATCCCAATGTAACACAGTGTTACCGAAGTGTTCCTAACACTTTAAGCAGGCTCTGTACTTTAAAATTATTTTACAAAATTCATTTTTCAATCATTGACACTTTTCGAGATTTTCACCACAGGCCGGTGGTGAGTTTGGGATGCAATAGTAGGAGGTAGCCTAATTTCCATTCCATATTTGGATTGTTCCATGGGTTGGACATTTATGCCATATTTGACCACCCATGGATCCAGCTTGAAACAATGAGACAGAGGAGAAACAGCTTTTAGTCCACCGTTCACCCGTGTACACTGGAAAAATGTCCGGTAAACTCGAAATGGATTTTGGGAAGTAGAGTCTACAACATGGATACCAAAATTTAAATACATTTGACAAGTAAATCAACCCCCACAATTTACATGTCAAAGGTGAAATAGAATCTTTCTTTCATGTTAAATTATTTTCATTTCAATTTAAGCTGTCACAACGTGTCCATGACTCCAATTCGCTACGATGAATTTTCAGTCGTCTTAATTAAATTGGGTGCCACTGATCGAGACTTTCCGATGGAGTACTGCAAGTGCCCTCAGAACCAAACTTTTGGTGGTGGTAAAGAAAATGGCGGGGCAATGTAAAATAAGGAGTTTTGAGAGGTCATACTAGAATAAATATTTTGTGTCCTTGTGGTCCCTTTCCTGTGCTCTGGTGGCCCTTCATTTCCAATATTCGTTGGACAGACAAAATGAGGAGCCTTTAAAAAGAAAAATATTTAAAAATGTCCCCCTAACAATTTGTGGAGATTGATTAAAAATTTTAATTTAAAATGGAACCAGGGGCAAGGGTCATCTCAAATGATGGCGGTCCTTGACAAACAAACAGAGATTCCGAAATTCAAGTTTATTCAAATGGCCCTTCTCTCCCTTGTCGTACTTTTCAAACAAATAATTGACGTATTGTTGAGTAAACTTGTGACTTGTGTACAATTCGTTGACCGCCGTCAACATTTCCTTCTTGTCAATTGACCCTGAATTGTCCCGGTCATATTTACTAAATATTTCGTCCGCCTTTTTGGCCATCTCCTCCAATATTTCTAATCCCAACTAATCCCCCACTTCAATACAACTACCGCGAATAGAAACTTGCGAGTTTGGATTTACCCGGGCAGACTCTTGACAGCTGTAGAAATAATTGAGGAGATGAATTGACATGTAAAAGACCACTAAAAAGTAAGAAGAGTCAGGAGTGACTTGTACACAAAATAAATCAAGGGAAATCAATTTCTCCCGAATTCAGTCTCTTCATTTCTACGAGAAAAATACAAAACCGAAAGCACGCAAAGTCCACCTGCCCCACTAAAAATTCAGGCTAAAAAAATCAACAATCAATTTCTTGATTTTTGTTCAGGTGTTCACCCAAAAATAAATCCAAAAAAATTGTCACAACTCCATCTTCCAATTTTGGAAATGTCGGCAAAATAATCTTACAATTTGAAAAAAAAAGATTTTTCTTGGAATGAATTGTTAACGTTTTAGAACTGGCGCCACTTTTAAATAAAATTAGACACAAGAACCAATTAATGTTTTTAGTTGAAAATTGTGGTTGAAAAGAAGATATTTTGGTAATAATTTTGAGAATGGGGAATGTATGGGAGAGAGGGCTCAAAATGGAATTTGATTTAATTGGGTTGATTCGTCACTTGATTTATTTTGGTTGGTAACTGTTGGAGACGGATTTGAACACACGTGGAGGTAGCTGACGTCAACGTTGTGTTCTAAACCTGAACAACAACAACAACATGACACTACTTAATTACAGAGGAGAGCTTTAGCTAAATTGAATATGAATTCTTAATAGAATTTTAATTAAGAGTATACGGACATGGCCCAACCACTATTCCCCTATATCCAACCCCACTTAAATTACTAGATATACTATCTCTCCACCTTTCCATTAACTTTTTCACTTCATTAGACTCATTCCCTTCAGCAATTTTAATGTTCCTTCAGAAAATTATATTTTTAATGCTCCCCCTCCACCGGAAAACTTTTAATTTTATTTTGTTAAACTGTCATCAAAACCGCAAAAGAAATAATAGCCGGCCACTAAGTTTGGATTTTTAAAAACAAAAATTACACTAACTGAATGTTGTGGCAATGATTAACTCATGTAAAATGTTGAAATTTATCCAGTTCTGACTCTACAACAGATTTATTGTGTTATGACTTTTAGTTACTTGCGTTCTTGAGTATACATGTATTATAATGATATTTTTACAGTATAAATTTATACACGTCAAGTAGCTTAAATCCCCAAAATTCTTTGCTCATCTTTCCAGAAGATGCTTCCGGTCAAGTACAATGCGGTGAGCACTATTAAATGAATTGACCATGTAAAAGTAATGAAAAACTCATTTAAAGTGATCACGTGCTCTACGACCAAGCATTGTTGTATTTAATTGCTCATCGTAAAACGGACTGTGAATCGTTTTTTAGGCATAATTAAGGGCGAACGGGGCACAAATACAGAGAGTAAAATACTTGTGAATATCTCCGTTACATTTTGATCAGAAATGTTATCAATGGTGTCAATGTGAGGAGAATTTAGT
>JAQIVZ010003719.1:0-12749 GCA_034700945.1 Arrhopalites spinosus
TCTCCCCTTGAAAGCATGAGAGACTCTCAATAACGTATGTAAGTTTGTGTAAGTTGATTTGAAAAAGTTGGTAAGGGCCCGTCTCGACTAAAATTTTACATGTTCAATCCCATAAGGATTTTTCCATTTTTTAAGTTGGAACAAATTTTGTTGGGGTCATGACTCTGAACACCAGACCTGAGGACCGTAAGATAGGGCTCATAGTTAATGATACTGGACAGGGTGTCCCTTGACTCCAATGTCAATTCTCAACTTTAGTTACACCCCAAATAGTTCCATTGTTAGCCAATTTTTTATTATTGTATGACTTTAAAAAAAGTGAGCAGGAGACTTTTTCAAGGGAGAGACACAACATTTGTTTGATATCAATATCAAATTCCTTCGATTTCATTGAAAACGATATGAGACAAGGGTGAAAGTGAAAGACAGAGGGAAAAGGGATCGATTCCATTTTCTCATTGTACCTACAGATACGGATACACAGTCTCTCTCTCTCAAAAAAAGAGGGGCTATTGTATCATCTGCCAGTTTTTACACATGTTACTCTGTCAGATAAGAATCTTGTACTAAAAAAAGTTTTATATATACAATTTATATGAGAGCTATATTAAAAGCTGTGGGTTTGCCAAAAAGTTCATTTTCTCTTTTTCTTTTCTCTTTCTTTCTCTCTCTCTCTCTCTCCCCGATTTGTCATAGTTGTACGTCATAGTAAAATGTTCCTCTCATGTTCGTCTAAACGACTCTCTCTCTCTCTCTTTCTAATGAAATACAAAGAGAAGAGGAAATTTTGCCGGGGAATAGATTAGGGGAGAAGATAGTTATCATCAAATATATTATTGTCATTTTTGTTTTGTTACTCTTACCTACCCTCCTATATTATGTATCCCCCCTCCCTTTTGTATAATACATAAAATGTAATATATTTGTTGTTTGCCTTATTTCATGTATACATCTTGACTCGTTATGTTCCCCGCCTTGTCCTTTACTTTCACTACAGTGAAATTGGTGAAATGGAGACACACTTCCGCTCCGGATGAAATCCTATGAAAAATTGCCCTTCTCCCTCTGATCTCTCTCCCTCTCCCTCTTCCTTTTCCCTTTTCCTCTAATACCTTGAGTGAAAAGAAGGGGAGGACTGTTGTAGGATTGTCAATTGGCTTTAAAGTTGTAGAAATGTGCAACTGCATCTTTTTATGATTTATTACTTTCTCTTTCTGCACAATAATATTTTTTTTCAACCCTTCTCATTTTAATCCACGAGTTTATTATAATATTTTTTGTTTTTGTTGTTTTTTTCTACAGAAATTAAACTCAGTAAAAGTACATCCAGTGCCACAGAGAATCAAGTAGTGACGTCACCAGGTGAGACTATTTTTTTCTTACTGTAGATTTTTTTGTTTAGAAGCAGAAGAAATTAATTTTATGAATAATTAATTGTAATTAAAAAAATACATTTTTTTGAAAAAGGATTCGCTACCCCACCCATGAGCACTGAGATTAAAAGTACGGGTCGTCACTCCTCGAATCGAGAGACACTTTGGGCATCGTATGACTGTGAGTTGATGTTTTATTTTGTGTACATTTTCATTTATTTGTATGGGAGAGATTGTGTAATCATGCTTTGGGAGTCACTTGACAAAAACTTTGAGTGACTGGATAGTTTACAGAGGAACTTGACATGGAGTTTCAATGACAGTGCAAATTTACTCTCACTATCCTAAACACAATCTCTTTATTCAATCATTTCTCCCCCCCCCTCCATTTTGACTTTCTCCTCCTTGACTCTTTTCAAGAGTTATTTTTTTGACCAGGGTTTTTCCTGGAGAATAAATTGTGAAAACAATATGTACATTGTCACATTTGCATTAGCTCTCTCTCTCTCTTTTGTTTATAGAAGACACAATCAAGACAAAAAAATGTTTTATTTGCTTTTTGACAATTTTGAACGAATCAAGTTGATGCCATTCTTTAATTTAGTCTCCTGAGAATTGGAGAAAATTACAAAAAAATTCTAATGGATCATCATTCAAGTGTGTCAATATAAATTAATTTTTTAAAAAATAAAGATCATTCCATAATTCACAAGAGTCAAATAGACTCAACAAGAGAGAGAAAAAGAAAGTTTAGAAAATTTTGATTTTGATAAAATGAAGAGAGAGAGAGAGTTTGAGTGGATGGGCCATGTTTTTCTCTCTTTGTATTTTTTTATGTTCTCAACCGTACAAAGTAAATGTTTGAATATGAAGGTAAATGTCTTGACAATTTGTCTCGAGTCCATCATGATTGAGATGAAAAGTAGAGGAGGAGAAAGTCAAGTGGGGGACTTAGAAGTAGAATTTGAAGAGTAAAAGGGAGGGGGGAGGAGGATTCCAGTTGATTGGATGAGAAATATTGAAATGAGGATGTCACACAGTTTGAGGCGTCAAGTGTTCAAGTAAATATTTTACCGTATGCATGAGAGGATAGATGGAAATAGACTTGAGAATTTCAAATCTTGTGACTAACCAAGATGTTTTGAATATTCATGTGTAAGCCAAATATGTATGAGATCTAACTCTCTCTGTGATAGAAGAGAGAGAGAGAAAGGGAGTTCTTCAGCCCAGACACGGATATCCCCCACATCTGCATATATTCTTCCTTGACTTGTCTCAGCCCTTTTTCTGGGAGGGGGTTGAAAACGTCAAGAGTGAATATTATTGTCAGATGGAGAGACAAACGAAAGAGAGAGAAAGTCTTGTTATACAGACTCCCTACACGGTCATCCTCTTTTTCTACTCTGGCTATACAAAAAGTAGAAAGAGAGAGACATACACAAATTCACAAGTCTAAAGAGAAAGAGCGCAACGTTTTTTGAGTAAGAAAAGACTTGGGACGTACGTGATGACGATGACTGATTGTATGGTAGAGATGCCATCGAGTGTAAGAATCGAGAGATTTGCTCGGTTGAACATCAACCCGGCTATTCTTCCGCCTCCACTTACTTCCACTTGAATATATATATACTCTCTTATATATACCTTTATCTTGACTTGTGATAAGTAAAGGACTTAGCCTTTTTTTTCCCTTTCCTTGTGAATTTCTCACATACGCTCACGTCTCACGTCTTCTTCTCCCCTTTCTTCTCTGTTATGTACTCCCCCGCCTCCCTCCTCCTCCTTTGTAAAGACTCATTCAACTAGCCACTTGCTCCTTTACATGACTCTTTGAACAATCTTCACATCATTTTCTAGTCCACAAAAAAATTATTAGAGTTTTTTGGCGCTTTCACTATTTTTACATACATTTTTAATCCAGTTCTTACCTTTTTATTTGATTTTCATTAATAAAATCAATCTTTTGTTTCAAACTCGACTTAATTTTCCTTTTCTCTCTCTTTCTCTCGTGAATTTTTGAAAAATGGAGGATAATTTATAAATTATGTACACATACAAGTTATATCGTCAAAAATTATGAATAATTTTCATTGAGTGAAAAAATGATAAAAGAAGACAAGGAATCTGATGCTGAATGATTTTCACTCTTTTTCTGTAGAAAGAAGAATGTCGGATTTTTTTTGTATTGCATGACAGGAATTTAGAGACTGTTAGACTGAATTCTTTATCTGATAATAGCAATGAGATCCCCCTTCACCCTCGTCTTTTTTTATATACCTTTGACGAATTTCTCTTTCTCTCTCTCTCTCTCTCTCTCTCTGCTGGGTATTAAAGAAAAGATCTGAATTCGGAATCAACTAAAAGAATGTTCAAGATCCATTTTCATTTTCATCGTCAATACATTTTTTTGATATCGGCATTCTTATATTCATATCTCTCTCTCTCTTTTAAAAAAAGAAAGTGCTAAATTGACTCATTTCCTCTTCTCGTTTTATTAAAAAAAATTGTTCAATTATTTATACATCATTACTAAAAAAGATGACTTGTTTAAACGTAACATGTGTGCAACGCCTTGCATCGTGAATCTCTCTATCTGTACAATTTAAAAAACTTGGAGAAAAAAAAGATGATCAATTAAATTAGTTTGTTTCATATTCTTACACGATGGGATTCACTATTGAGAAGAAGGGGAGGGGAGGGGAGAGAGAGAAAGGTGAAAGAGTGATTGTGACGTTTTGAGTTTGTTACACGCTTGGAATTATCTCATTTAATGTACTCCCACTCTCATAAAGGAAGGTACATATATCCAGGAGTCGACTGGAGGGATGAAAAGTAGGGGCCAATTAAAGAGAAACATTCATCATTACTATGGATACTAAGGATGATATAGTGCCAGTGGAGAGGGTACAGAATTGAGGAGAGAAAGTCATAATGTGATGACAGGGAGGGGTGCTATGGGATTCATATAAAGTTCCCCAAACTTTATATATCCAGATAAAAAAGACATGGTGAAAATGTTATCCCTCTACAGATACACGTGAATAATGCAGTCTTAATAACATTTCATATTCTCGCTTTTTCAAAAATTCACAACAGAATAAAATTCTCTCCTATTTTTAATACACAAGACAAACTACAGGCTCTAAAATAGTTTTTTTTTGAAAAGGGGGGAACAATTAAATCAAAAGTAATTTATATAACTGAAGTTTGTCAAGGTGAGATTTTAATGGGAATTTTGTGTGGGTATGAAAGAGGTTATATACGTAGAGAGAGAGAGGAGGAGGAGAAAGTAAATGGAAGTAAACTGTGACTTGCCTCCCATGTGCGTGTGAGAGGGGGGAGGGGATGATGGTATTAGCTATAAGATTTGGGGTTGATGAGTGAGGGTTCTTTGATAGGCAATAAACTGATTGATGGGTTCATTGGTTTCATTTGGCAGCTGTGGCTCCTAGAGATTCGGTGGGAGCGTCACCTCAGGATCCCAAATCTGAAGTCAGTCGGAGAGATCGAAATGACATGTCGTCATCTTCCGCTTCGTCCACATCTATCAACTCAACAAACTTGTGGTTTAGTTTCTTCCAAACACCCTTTTTATTATCCCTCCTTCTCCATCTCATTCCCCATCATCTCCTCTCCCTTTCTCTACCTTCAGCTCAAAATACTTTCTCCATTTATTCTTGCTCACAATCATCACATCATCATCATCTCAGGTGACCATGAGTGACCACGTCCTCTCCTCCTTCTCCTCCCCAACTCCAATCTTCCACGTCCTTAGATCCTTAATAACTTTTTATCCCACTTTTATTTTTTCATCATTTTAATTGTCTTAAATTCCCACATCTTTCTTTTTAAAATTAATTCTCAATTTTCAGATGATATCCCTCATTGCTCACGTTTTTTCTTTGTGTACGAATTTTCTACAATTTAAAAAATATTAATGAAACCTATTATACACAACAAGTACATATATATAAATAGTTAAATATTTAATTTAAATAGATTAAGCGCACTTCACTCTACGGTATAAATGTACATTTAAATCAAATTGTGTAGATGCACTTTATATTTTCATTTTTTCAATAAGGAAAAGTTTTAACTACGAAAAAAGAGAAAGTTTCGTGGCTTAATTTTTCCTTCCAAAATATAAAAATTATATTTAAATAGTATTTAGAAGAAAAGAAAGTTGACAAAAAAAATAATTAAAAATGATTTACCTTTACATGTATAAATTTTAACAAGTGAATAAAAAAATATGAAGATTGAAATATTATCCAAGTTAAAAGAAAGGAAGAAAAAATGAAGGGGAGATCAGTTAGCGCATGTGACACACTTTACAATATTTATTACTATAAAAGAAAGCACTACATGGAACGTATGTGCAAAAATATATATTATATGAAATATAATTTATGGACGAATCAAGAGACAAAGAATTACAGAAAAATGATTTATAAAAAAAAGAGAAAAGAATCTTCGTGGCTATCACTTTACTTTTGCTCAAGTACCAAAAAAAACAAAAGTAAAAAAAAAGTATTTGGTTCCCATTCTGGACGGAGAGATGTGAATGTAAATGAACATTTTTCATGGATTTTCTTTCTTTTTTTGAAAAAAATATATATAAAATATAAAAAGTATTGCTATAATAAAACATAATCATTGTTGAAAGATGGAAGAAAAAAGAAAGTTAGCGTGTATTCTATTTAAAGTCTACGTGTACACAAAATGTAGACTGAAGGGAAGGAGAAGATGCAGAATTATACATACGAAGACTTTTCCAGGGTTTTAACATATAAAAATATAAGTAGTCAACATATAATTACATTTATATGTTATTTATATGTTTAATATCATTTAATCTGAAATTATTTCACAATTATTTTCATTATTATTAATTTTTAATAATTATTTTACATTTATCTTGATACAGTAGAAAGATAGTACTACAGATTTAATTAATTTTTTTAAAAATTTTATGGGAGAAGAAAAGTTAAATGGTAATTGTATATTTAATAGGAATTAAGAAATGTTGAAAATCTCAGTGATTGGAAGCACATCATATCAACACAACTCAATGCAACAATCCAATAAATTAAATAAATATATATATATATATTATTGTATATAAGCTCATGACTATTTAATTTAAGTAACAAGCGATTTTTATACATAGGAATGCGAACAATGCAAAAAAACTATTATTATAAAATACCCCCCCCCCCCTTACATAAAAAATTATATGCCCATATTAATTAAAAATGGCAAATTGTACATTTTAAAATGGCCAATTTAGAACACATTAAATTTTAAATACATATGTCTACCTAATTAAATATAAAAGTTTAAAAGATTGGAAATATTTAACCCCTTTTGCTTCTCCTATTCAATTAAGTATTTTAAATATATTTAATTTCTTTGAACAACATTCAGCAAGGTGCTCCAAATGTCAAATTAAAAGATGAAAAAACTTGAAGCACAAACGGAAATGAAAGACGTAAAAAACTGATTTTAATTAAAAGTTATTGTATTAATGCAATTTACATTATGATCACCTTGCTAAAAAAAATAAATTTTTTGTGTGCTTAATGAAAATTATGTAAAAATGTAAGCTACTGAAAAAACTGAACTCATTGAAAGATATTTTCAAGTTGAATGTTTAATAAGTAGAAAAATATATACACATTTAAATGTGTATATGGAATGTATGGAGAGTTTGATAACTTTAATGAAAGCAATTATAAAAAGTATATTCTATTTAGAGTACCTACATGTATACGTTGTAAAACTAAGCTTGTAAAATAACAGTGCATCACACACACATTTATAAATGTAGGCTAATCTCCTTAAAGCACTGATAAAATCCCATAAGTAATATTGTCAATAGATTACGGGCTAAAAACAACTCTCATGTACAAACTCTAAATCCACCAAACATGTCTCCCTTTTAACTCAACTTTATTTTATTCCAGTCAGGGGAATTCCCGATGCCAAATTTCATCAACAAAAAAATAGAACAACCATTTGTTAATTATTCAACATAATTAAATGCCAATTCTTTGTCTTGTCAAACCACAATATTTTTAGTTAAATTTACATTAAATATCTTGTCACTTTGTTGTGAAAGTAAGCAAAGAATTTGAGAGCCTGATTAAAGGTCAAGTGACCCATAAAATAACAGAAATCAGACTCTCAAAAAGTTTTTGTGACCTCTAATAACATAATGATGATTTTCGAAAAAGTGTTATAATTTTATTCTATTCTTTGTGAAAAATAATTATAAAAGTTGTTAAATTTTAATTAAACAGACTAATCCGCCATAAAAATAAGTAAATATACTCTAAGAAAAAAAACACTGTAAGAATTTAAAATGGTCGCCAAAAAGTAAGAAACGAACTGAGTTTAAAATAAAAATGAATTAAAATTGTAGTAAAATTAAGACTATACAAAAAAATCTTCTGTTACTTACTAATTCTTCTCACAATTATTTTTTGCATAAATTCTTAAACTACATCATTCAACTCTATTCTGTACAAAAGACAAGAAGTGAGGGGGAATAATGGAGAGGGAATTTTTGTGAAATAATCATGATAATGTGGACTGAATTTGAAATCACATGACGGATCTGTGGTACGTGAGATATAAGGGGACATGGAGCATACATATATAAATATAATATATAAATATAGTGGTTGATTTCAAACTCTCATAGCTTCATAGAATCCCTCTCTCTCTCTCTCTCTTTGCATGTCTGTTTTTGACAGGTACGACAAGATGAGATCAAAATGAGTCTCGTGGTAAGTCGCCGTCCTCTCTCGTCACCGTCCCTCCACATTCAAAGTCATACACACGTTTATTGGAATAGTTTGCAAAACTTATTATCCCTATTTTCCCAATAATCTCTGTCAAATCATCACATCCTCATTTTGGAGATCCAGAGGAAAACCTCCAGGAGCCATTTTCACACGGTGAAAATTAGAGGCGTTGGCCTGCTTCTAATCTCATTGATTGTCTCACTCCCACACAATCCACAACTGTATTTAAATATATTTTACTATTATTATTTTGGCTCCTATATTATATTTATCAAACAAATTGAATTCTAGTCAATGATTCTAATTTTAAATATTGTTGAAACAAGTTTCTCTCTAATTTTTTTAATTTAAATGATAAACGAGAACTGAGAAATTACAACAATTTGATTTAATGGGAGAGAGAGAAGTTGGTTTATAAATAGAATTAATAAGAAGAATATTAATCTACAAGATTTCTTGTATGAAGAGATTTATGGGAAAGTTGTAAAATGTAAGAAGGAGATGAGACAGAGACCACACAGACTTGGTCTCTCTCACCCACACAAAAAGGAGGGATGACAAGTAAGTCACCATGTACATGATGTTCCTGTACTTTTGGTTAAACATCATTTCATTTAATATATTTACATGTGATAAAGGGAAAGTCTCTGTGTTGGATATTGTCTCGACAGCCATTAGAGACGCTGGCCATCAAGAGAAAGGGAGGAACGTGCGGAATCACTTATGGCTCAAACCACAGATTTTCTTGGGTTCCCCGTCTCTTCCTTGCTGTGCATAGAATTCCTATTTTGGGAGAGAAAGTTGGGGAGACGGACTGTGTGTGTGGTGGAAAGAAAACGTCCTAAGATTACTTATGGTAAAGTTAAACTTGTTTCATTTTGAGAGAATTTAATATGTTGAAAACTTGGAAGGGGGTAAAGGATTGCCACTTATTAGTAACTGAGCTTCCGGAGAGTTGCCTTTCTTGTACTTGTTTTCTCCTCTTCTTCCCAGTCACACAGAGTGAGAGAAAGTTAGAAGGTCGTATGTCACCAAAAACCTAATTCATTTCAGATTTCTCTCAACTTCAACTCTCTCTCTCTCTCTCCAGTCAAAAAACCTTTGGGCTAAACCAACTCCACTACCCCCAAGGCCAATATTCTTAGAGTGAGTACGTAGAATACAAAAATTATTTTACAAATAAAAAACAAGGCCAATTCATCCAGAGATGAGTTCTACTTGCATGGAAACAACAACTGACATGACAATCACACAATTTTTTTTGTGAAGACAGGCGTAAACAATTTTTTTAGCCTAGTTTTTTTTACTTTACTTTCTCCTCTTTTAAGTCCTCGGCTGAATGTGTGATTATTTTAACAAATTTAAAATTTTCCTGTCAGGACAATGAAGAGGAAATGAGTGAACAAAATAAATAGAACAGATCCTCCTCTTCCCTGACCTAACAAGAAAGCTTTTTTTCCATTTTCTATAAACTCTTATACTTGCATAAAGAGACTTAATCTACGGAATAGCAACTTTTTTCTAAAAAAAAACATTTTTTTACTCTACAAAACTTTAAAAAAACGTTGTGTGGCCTTTTTGCTACGCTGTGACTAGTTTTCGTAATTTCCCTAGTCAGCTCTTGACTGGGCGTGTTAAATAAACACAAGATGAAGAAATTTTCCTTTAAAAGGAGGGAACATTTACATGAATATTCTGGGGAAAAAAATTTACAGATAGTTTTGCCAAAAAAAATTATCTAATTTAATAACGTGAACTAATTTTCAAAGTTTCACATTTAATGGGATTCCTGTCTTCTCTCTTTTCTCCCTCCCTATCTGTACTTATGCATACACACAGTTTCAAATCTGATTGCAGATTGCAAAAGCACAAGGTTAGAAGGGGAAAAAATACGTCAGCCATATTCAAAAAAAATTTTTCACGAGAAGGATGCAATCGGCCAGACATTTTCAACACGATGAAAATTGCCGAACTTCTTCTTTTTGCCTATACCTGTAAAGACTGGCACAAACAATTTAGTGTATTTTGTGAGATAAAAATGGCAAGATTCACAATAGTTTGCTCATCTTTTTATACAAGTTTATTTCCTAAAATCCATATCATTTGTTTAAAATGAAGAAGCAGAGGGAAAGAATCTCAAGATCATTGCAGTTAAAATATTGAGGACAAAACCTACTAAAGAGTTTGCTATATGACATTTTTTTTGAAAAAAGAGAAAGTTGGAATAGTTTTGGTGAAAACTCAAAAAAGAAAGAACATGGTATCCATATAGGCTATTTGCAATGTCATAGTGTGCAATTTCCAAAGTGTAGGGTCATGATATTCTATGAATAGAACCACGTGGGTTGTTTTTGGTGGCTGGAAAACCAGGAGCACGTTGTACACGTCCCTTATATGGACATGTCATATCCAGCTGAGCGTGGACGAAATAGTCGAGATTTTTTGGGGGGTATTGTTCTAAAACTAGAGAGATATATGTTATATTATACTTTTTTCCCTTCTTTGTTGCCTCATGAACTGTACAGACTTTTGGGTAGAATAAAGGGAGACTAAGTAAGAGAGAGAGAGAGAGTTGTTCTTATGACATCATAATAGTACATACGGTAGATACCTTCCCCCACCTCGTAAAATTTCAATGGAAAAACTTTCTCTTCCTCTTTCTCCTCATTTTCTTTCATTTTAGTTTTTATTTAGATGCACATCTCCCGCCTCCCAACTCTCCGTCTTGTCTTTCTTATTGTTTTAATGCTTTTCTCCAGAGCAATCTAAACAAACAACTTGAAAAGTTAGCTGACGGATGAAGACTGTGGACTGTAGAGTGTAGTGTGGGCTACAACAAGAAGAAAAAAAGATACAATTCTTTTTATTTATGACAGATATTACATTTTTATGCTTACGTCCATTGGAGAGAGTAGTCGTGTATCCCTACCTAAAAAGAATGAGGAGAAAGTAGAGAGAGAGAGAGAAAGTTTTTAGATAGACTAAATGTTTCTTCAAGTGGCCGTCTTATTTTCGAATTGTATGACGAATAGAAATGACAAAATTTCAAATCTTGGCATAATATTGGCTAATATAAGAAGAAGAAAAAAAAACTTGTTCTTTTTCTCCTCAAAAAAAAATTTGCAATGTAAAATTTACTGACTTTTTTCTTTTTTTTCTTTCATCTAACTAAAACTCAAGAGTGGGAGCGGGAGATCTATAGAATTTCTTGGGGGAGAGTCGAATAAAAAATGGAGAAAATGTACATGTGCATTCCATATTCTGCATGTAATATAAAAAGTTTATCATGAATTAGAAAAGTCGTTGTCGATAATGAAAGCACGTGTTCATACATATTGTAGCATGTAGATGGTTATAAAAAAATGTTTGAGATCAAAGATTTATAAAGCACCTAATTACGCCAGCAAGTTGGCAAGAAATAAAGTAAATGTGATGTAGAAAATTTAGTGTGTTCATCAAGTGAGTTCTTTTCTGGGAGGATTAAACATTTGTACACATATATGTCGCAGCCCATGGTGGGTCTCGGTCCACGAAGGAACTGGTCCTCTACGGGCCTAGGTCATGGTGGGTAGCCACCAAGGACTTCGTCCACGGTGGACAGTCCATCGTGGGTACCCTCAACCATTCCTTACCTTACCCGTAGGGCTTAGTCAAAGATTATTTTAAGCCATTCCAAGAGCCCCTTAAAAATGGATGAAACTTTAATATGCCAATGAGTCACATCCTATCACTCATCATGAATCTTTTCAAAGACAATTAACTCATTCTCTTACTCACCGTCTGAAGAGTCTCTTTAACCTGTATTAGTTCGGAAGTGCAAGTACCAAGGTTAAGGCGACAACCAAAGCATAAAATGGCTAAAATAAAAAGAGCTCAAAGTTTTTGTCATCTGTTGAAACATTTGTAACAGATCCAAAATTTAGAAAAGTTAAAATATTTTCAAACAAAGAGAAATATTATGTTGGGAAGAGCTTCCAAAAATTTTGAAGGACCTTCTTGATGACCAGGGTAAGATTGGGGGCTTAAAAAAAAAATACTGCTTGCGAGACCAAGAAATATCCATGTAAAAAAGAAAATATTTCATGTGGAACTACATGTCACCTAAAATTTGTATGCAAAAATGATGCAAAGGAATGCACAAATGAAATCACTGGTATAATTTTGTACATAAAAATTGTCGTTGTTTAAAAGTGTTGAATGTGAGTGTAGAAATACAACAAAATTAAATGAAAAATTGTTTTTGTCATTTAAAGTCATGCATGTTCATACTTGGATTGCTTATTTATGATGAGTTAGAGAATGAGTTAAATTGTTTTTGATAAGATTCATGATGAGTGATAGGTTGTGACTAGGGTTGCCAGGTCCGGAGACCCCAATATCCGGTATTTTCGGTTTTTGGACCGGATGACCCCTCAAAATATCCGGTCCACAATTTCTTTCCGCCAAAATAACTTTTTTATGCAAAAAATAATTTCGGTGTACTTTTTCGACAATTATAGTAAACAAATTCAGTTTATTTATGCTTTAACATCATCATTCATCAAACAACATTACAATTAGAACTTAT
>JAQIVZ010003720.1:0-12741 GCA_034700945.1 Arrhopalites spinosus
TTTTTGAATTACTTTAAAGGTTTAAATTCTTAATTAAAGGAGTTTGGACTTGATTTTAAAGTTTTGTTGACAATTTTCCATCTGCTGTTATTTGTAGACTTCAAGTCATTTACACCCGAAGCAGCTTGAGAGGCGGTTTGGTCTAGTGGTTTTGTGAGGGCAGCACAGGCGACGGAACCGGGTTCGATACGCGGCGTGAGTCATTAAATTTTTGTCATTTAAAATTTTTTATTTTGGTCAATTTAGTCTAGTTTAATGGAATAATAGTACTAATTAACTTTTTAAGTGTACAAACGTAATATCCTCCTTCAAATTATGTGGAATTCATGTTAAATATTAATGTATTATTTTTGTTTTCGTGGCTAAATTACACACGCTATGGAGAGTCCTGTTTATTGCGAAATGAGAATTAATGATTGGAGGGAAGCTTTGACAATAATGCAGTCCGTGGATGACACAAAGTTCATCACACATGCTCCCAGCTTACCGTATAGGGGAGGTCAGATATGTAATTTTTAAAATATTTTGCATGACATTTAAGATTCAAGATTTAATCCAAGTCCGAAAATAATTTTTTGGTTAAATGCGTCGCGTTTAACGCGATAAATAGTGAGAAGAGTAAAATGAAGGGTTTGATAAAGCTCCCCATTTCTAGATTAATTTGGAAGTTTAGAGTTTTAACAAGGTTCAGTAATTAATTTGTTAAATTAAGTTTAAAAGAAACGATGACCGACTGTAAGTGAAATGAACGAATAATGTTAATTGTCTAATGAAACTGAGCGAATTTCAGCCTTTTAGCTGAGAATTGTTTTTTCGAATCCGACGTTGGGTAAAATTTTTTAATGACAGTGAAAAAGTTGAAGGACAGTTGAATTCGAGGAATTGTAGAAAGAATATAAAAACACAATGGTTCAAGTAGACAAATCACAAGACGAAAATTTCTTTAATTTTTTTTAAATTTCTCATTTCATTCCAATCTTGTAATTTTTATTGAGTGATTGGGAGTGTCAAACAGTTGGGGAGCCTCCCAAAAACTTTCCATTGAAAATTGTCATGTATACCGAAATGGGGACAAGTTGCTTTGGTGGGGATTTAATAAATTAAATATTGATTTCCAAAAAAGGCTCCTGTCACTGGCTTTTAGACCAAATGAATTTGTAAAAAAACTGTAATACAAAATGAATTGAAATGACACATCTGCAAATTTCCCACTTCAATTTTTTAAAAAAAGCAATTTTGATATAAGTTTTAAATTAAACAAAAAATGAAGGGTTATTTTAAATATACAAAATGAAAGCATTGAAGGTTTTACAGATCGGTCATTATGCCTGTTGGCCAGAGATGATTTTTACATTTTACATTTAAAAGCTTCGCTAGTTACGACACATTTTACGCGGATCGATATAGCTGTTGTAGTTGTTAACGCAGAGACTTGAATCACGTCACTTGATCTTGGCAAAGAGATAGACTACAAACTGATGCATGCTTTTGTTTCAACGCGGTCAATCAGGGGTCAAAAAAAATTGAAGAAATGTTTAACGACCATTTTCATTGGGTTAGGATTTACACTGCGACAAAATAATGCATCAATATGTAGTTTAGAATTTTTGCAATTTTTTGACTTCAAAAACTAGTCCCGACGAGGTCAAATGACCGGGTTATATCCATTTAAAAATTGCCCTTTGGCTCAATATATTAGTGTGATTCTCCATGTCAGCACCACGTGGCGCGTCATCTCAAAAAAAACTGAAAAGATTATGAAAACCGTTATAGTGACTCCAAGTGTCAGACAATCACAGTACTTACGACTAGTTGACTGGTCCACGGTCTTACAATTCACAATTCATTTACGTGAATTTATTATTTTGCTTAAATGAAAATGAAATCCTAATAAAAATAATTAATAATTTGAAGGTAATATAATTATTTACATTATCTCCTGGGGTCTTCATCTCAAGCTCCAAATAATATGATAAATAATAGTGAATTATTCACTGTGAATACACCAAAGGATAGGCCTAGTCCAGTGAGGAGAATAGAGGAGGGCATTTTGAATTTCCCCCTCTCTCCGAAAATTCTTCATTATTTTCTCCCTCTCATAAACCATGGCAGGTAGACTTTCGGTTTTTTCTCAAACCTTTGAGAAAAAACCGAAAGTTTACTTGCCATGTCATAAAGTCGTTCTCAGAAACTTTGCCATTCCAATAATTCTATTATAAGCACAGGATAAAATTTATCCTTTTAAATATTTAAAAAATATCCTTTGAAATAGGCCCCTGGTGGCGATAGGAGGATTTTTTTTAGTGAAAGACACTACTAATTCAATCGTGCATAAACCAATAGAAAGGCCACAGCCAATATGGAGAATGTAGATGGAGCAGCGGAGGAGGAAATTTTCAAATGTTCCCTCCCTCCAGAGATTTCTAATTATTTTCTCCCTCTCATAAATTTGATTCCAGAGGAAGGACGGCGTTACAAACATTGTCTGCTGATTAAGGTAGTGGAGCATCGACTCCATGTTCTCCCAAAATTGGTGTCGCCCACTCTCTACAAAAGACTGAACGCCCTCCAATAAAATGTCCACGTTGGGTTGGGACAAAGCTTGAGCAAGTGGCAATAGCCATATATTTTCATTTAAAATTTGATAGCTTTGTTCTCCCCTAATTGAATGATAAGTTTTGGCCAATTGTTTAATCGTTTGGTCAAAAGCAAAAGCTGTTTTACTTGGCAGTATATCCCCATAAAATGTTTCATTGGACCAATGAGAGACAATTTCAGAAATCGGCCCCTCCTTCCTCTCATTCTCCAACTTTTTCATCATGGCCAAAGTATAACCTTTATTAAGCTCACTGAATTTGTAGCCTTGACTGATGAGGTCATTGACCGTGTAGTCCACCTCATACACGCCAGGGATGACCAAATTACTCTGCAACTTCCCCAAATAAAACTGGGCCAGGAAAAATCCCGCCATCATCCAAAATGTCCAAAACCACCAGCGCCTTCTCCCATCCAGAGGGGACAGAAGGAGGAGGGGGGTGAGAATTTGAAGGAAAATCCATGAAAAGTTTCTTTGGAGTCCACCAAAAAGAAGGAGGACAGCGGCCAAGATGGAAAGGAAGAGAAAGAGCCACGAGATGTCAGTGTAGGGGGTGAGGAGGGAGAAGATGGGGGATTGGTGACTGTTAGAATGAACAGGATAAATGATGGCATAGCCATTGTCTTGAGTGATCTTGAGGAAGTCAAAATCTTTATATGCTTCCATTTCCATGCAATTAAAGCAGTTTACATAGGCACCGCCACATAATTTATTTTTATAATGAGGCGGGTCTTGAACCTCTCGGATGGAAATATTTAAATGTCCCCAAATGTCCCTGTCGAATTTCATTGAAACATCGTAACTATCAATTTTGCCATTTCCAATGTCTCGCGCGGTCCAATCCCTAAGGTCGTGACTTTTATTGTCGGACATGAACCTCCGAGGGGTATACAAATCTCCGAGATGGAGCTGCTTTCGTTTGTTCAAAACAATAAATTTTAAATGTTTCAGTGTTTGACTCCCGCCCCACCGATTCCCTAATTTGACGAACGTCAATTGTGCCATTTTGTTGACAACAATCGACTGAACAATGCGCACCCTTTGTATTTCCAAATTATTAAAGTCCAACCGGGCCAAAATAGTGTTCACTGGGCCAAAACATGTCACGTCATAATAAATCCACAGTCCATTTTCTCCGTGAAATAAAATTATGACATCCTGAAGAACATTTATTTGACCCCTGTTTTGCCCCATGAAATTGTTCAACATTTTCTTTATCACATTTTGAAAAAGGAGATAGACAGTGTACCCATCGACATGTCTCGTGACTTTTGACATGTTGGTCAAATGTCGCCCAGTTGGATGGGAGCATTTGAGGTGGTCCAGGCAGGTGACGATGGGAATCCGCTTGAAGTGAAATTGTCCCATGATTTCGTGGGAGAGGGGGCCGTGGGAGTGAATCACGACGAAAACGTTCTCCAACATTCCCGCCAATTTTTTAAACGAATAATTGTCCTGAAGGATTTTTCGAGTAGAAGTTGTGACCTCAGAATGACCTTGGTCCAAGGGGAGAAGAAGTAAGAAGAGTAAAATGGAGAATTTGGTGAGGTTGCCCATTTCTAATTAATGTACAAGTATAGACTTTGTACAGGATTTAGTAATTAATTTGTTAAATTGAGTTTAGCAGAGATCATGACCGACTGAAAGTGAAATGAACATATAATAATTGTTCATATTATTTTTATAAATTATTATTAAAATTATTTTAATTGTCTAATGAAACTGGAGAAATTTCTACTTTTTTGTGAAGAATTGTTTTATTTAATTATGACGTTAAGTGAAGTTTTTTAATGACACAGAAAAATTTGGACGAGAAGTAAGTTGGAGAAATTTTAAAAAGAATATGATACAAAATGGTGGAGCGGGACACGTCTCAGGCTCGTTGAAAGTTGACGTGAAGTTGAAATAACAAATAAATTGTCACTGTATTCAGTAGCCACCGTACAAATTTATTTCTTATTTTCACTTCAAGTCAACTTCACGTCAACCCTAAACGAGCCTTCAGCAGGAAATTTTTTAATTTTTTCAGTATCGTAATTTGTTGTTGAGTGATTGAAAGTGTCAAAACGAGTCAGCCAAAAGTTTTCTATTCAAAATTGTCACAAGTACCCACGTGGACACTTGTCTTAATTGGGATTTTCATAACTCTAAGAAAAAAACTGAGTTGGATTCAATTGAAATTCAAGTGACCAAATTTTTTTGAACCAAAATAGATTCAGTTGAATATCAATGGAAAATGATTAAAATTTAATTGAATTGTTATTGAATCCAACTTGTTATTGGCAAAAAACGCAGTTGAATTTATGATAACACATTTTTCTTAGGGATGAAATTATATGTCGATTCAAATCAATCAAACACCGCATGCGCGTCTTATATTTTACATTTAACAATTGATTTTGAATTCTAATTGTATTGCAATACTAAACTCACATTAATTAATTGACATACATTGTGCAATATCTCTAACGAGGAGAAGCCGCAGTCGAGGGTCAACCTAAAATTATGAAACTGGACACACTCATAGATTAGGCCTCTCTGATGACCAAATGGACAGTCATTCCGTCCAATGCCTTCGAAATTCGGAGAAAACCCGGGTCAGAGTGTCATTTCTCTTACGACAAACGATGTGAAGCTATTTATTGCCCCTATTTACCATAAGGGAAATGACATTTTGACCCGGGTTTTCTTCGTATCCAGAAGGCATTGGACGGAATGGCCGTCCTTTTCGTGGGAGCCCAAATGGGGCCCACTACATTAAATTATTTTTCTCAGAAGTAACTCAGCTTTACAGAATGACAATCTTCTATGAAGCTGGCAAGCTTCATCATGATGCTTGCCAGTTAAAATAAAAATATAAATAAAAGGAATGAATCTCCCGGATGATTTCACTGTAGCCTTTTTTGTGGCAGGTCAATGACCTGAGATCATAGGAACAGCGACAATGTATTTTATAATTCACTTTCCAGCTGATCATGAGTGAAAATCAATTAAATATAATTAAGTCGTTGCCAGAGAATGTACCAGTTTTAATAATCTAAAGTGGAAAACAAGGTTTACAAAAGTCAGTTAAGTGTCCATTAATCAATAAAGTCGTCGACCTTAGGTTTTGTAAATTAATGTTTCCATAATAAAGGGGGAAGAGTCGGAAGAGTGACAGGAGGGCTAAAATTTGGTGGTTATAAAACTAATCAAAATATGAATAGCCAATGACCCCACAAAATGACCCCATTTTCCAATCTTTTTATTTCAGTCGGGTCGTGTGGGCTCAATTTAAATCCGGGACTATTAAAGGGACTCCAAAACTGAAAATGTTAAATTATACAATAATTTCAACAAACGTGAATCTTGAACAAATTGATCTCACAGTTTGCCTCGTTTTAAAAGAATAAACTTTAATTCACGGGTCTGAATTATTGTGGCCCCTTAGTTTGAATTATTTTGTACAGTAACTTTTTTGCCCCTAAGATGAATTATTTTGGGCCCCAACTATTTGACCCTTAAAGTGAATCATTTTGCCCCTAACTTTGAATTATGTTGCACATAAATACAAAAGGAGGAGGCCTAAATCAAAATTCCCGTGGTCACCGGAATTGCCATTGTTCTAAAAATTTTGCTTTATGACATTTAAAAACAAATAGTGCGGTTCGATTTGCGTTTGAAAGCTACAGTTCTCAGAAAAGAAGGTGCGAATTTTGGAAAGAATCGAGCCAATGTCTCCTAGTTTTATTATTATTTTATTTGACAATTTTTATTTTCTAAAAATGGGTTCCAATTCAGTTTCAATTTGGCAATTCAAGAGCGTCCTCTAGTTTTTCACATTTTTCATCGATGGACCAACAAGATGGAAGGGCTCCACATTGGTACAGCTGACCCTGTTCCCTTTGCCCTTCCGCCTTCTTGTTACAAATAATTTTTTTGCTCGGTTTTAAAATGATTGAATTATTCCAAGGCAATTTGTTCTGTAATTTAACATGACAGAGAACATTTAATCACTAATTTTAATTTTCAATTTTATTTCATGACTGAATTAAAAAAATATTTAAATTTCAAGTTCATATTGTGAGAAGTGAACATCACCTTGAACTCTTTGTTTACTGTGGTGTGGAAACGTTTACAATCTATGATATGAACGACTACTTCCACGAAAGACCTCACAACCAGGCCAGGTTTGACGGGAGTTGGTATTTTTGTCTTGTATTGTTCGTACTGTTCTCGTAAGGCGACATTGTACAGAAACAGCCCAGTAAAAGCCTCACATCCCCTACCATTCCATGTTTCATGTTGCGGGGATTAAACATTTTTAATAAATAAATTAATAATAATACCTTTTGATGCCACTGGCATCATGCCAGTCAAAGTGGAATTTTCAAGTTGAGTCATTGGCTCCATCAACTCAATCATTTCGTCCGTGAGGTCTTTCAATTCAAACCGAAAAACTCTTTGTCCGTAGGGGAGATACCTAAGATAGTTCCTAAAACATTTGGCATGTTTACTCCATGATGGTGTTGGACATGACTGAGTGTGGGGGTTGATGGTGTAGGGGTCCATTGGCATGTAATATTGGATTAAAAAACAATCCAACAGACACCCCACAATCAGTGGTGGTTTCAGCAAGTTCTTGACAACGTCCAGTTGAACCGAAATTATGGGCTGCCACATGTCGACAGTGTCAATTTTATGATTAGAAAACTTACAAACTGTCTACAAATTGTAAGAGCAATGTGTACTTGGTACAAAGAGGCGCGCGGATGGTTATATTTTTTAATACATATTAAAAAAAGCATTTTTGTCTCTTGATAGAGTGAAATCGTGAGTTCTAAGCGCAAAAGTAAAATTCAGTCTTCGCGGCATTTTGTGGGTATAACAAACCCTTGGTACCGAGTAAACATGGGCTAATTTGTTGAGTGTAGTAAACGTTTTTAATATAAAAATTTTTGACTACTCTGTTGCTCTTTTTTTCTGCTTGATCTTGGCCATTACTCAAACGAGGTTGCGACGTGGCCCGTTGTTTGTCAATACTCATTTTAATTTTCGATCATTACTTTGGCCCTGACACACTACAATTTTCAATTAGGTTACATATCAATACGCAAATTGCATGATTTTTTGTAAATTTCTGTTTTAATAAGTATGTTAAATGGCAAAGATGGACATAGTACATAATAGCTACAGTGCGGATGGATGCACAGATTTTATTAGTTTTGAAATTCAAAACATGGGATTTCCAAAAACACAAAAATCAACAGAAAACTCATTATAACTGTAACAATCGTAAAACATTTACAAACTAGTACAAAGTTTCCCGCCACAAGCGGAGGGGCAACAATATTTCAAAACTCTTTGATCAGCACAGTCTTCATGTTTACTGCAAAAAGTTCCACCACAAATCCCTACAGAATCTGGGCCAAGTTCTGGACACGTTTTACCATCTGGAGAAACTACAATTTAAGCTTAAATTAATTAATTTAAAAGAAACAAAATTAAATATATAAATACTAAATTATGTACCATCAGAATTGTGCTGGTCATCTTGGGCACATTTTGATACTAAAATAATAATCGTAAAATATTTTGTATGAATTTAAAATGATTAAAATAATTCAACAAATTACTTACAACAGGAATGGGCCAATGGAACAAGAATGGTGTAGAGGAGACAAACCAAAAAATATTTATTCATTTTTGAATTAATTTACAAATTAATTTAAAAAATTACACAAAATTTAATTAATGAGAAGTCTCTACAGAGAAATTAATTTTGTGCGTCGTAAATAATTTAGGATGAGTAAAAACAGTTTTTTATCTCTTAGAATTGTGAGGGTCAAAGGTAAAAATGATTAGCAAATTTTTTTAATGATAATCTGGTTATAAATAAACCATGAATCCTAACTAAAATTTGCATTCAAATTGAGGAAAGTTTCTTGAATATTAATAGAATAAAAAAATACAATAATCTTAACAAAAAAAAGTTGCAAATATTATGACTATTAGCCATTGGAGCACACCAAAAGTAGTTTGGGATAGTGAATAAACTAATTAAAATAATGATAATAATTTTGTTATTGTAAGATATGACAAGTGTCGTAATTATATTAAACATATTTATGCTAGACGTTTGACAATCATCCTGGGTAAATTATGGTCCATTGTCAGGTGACGAGCCAATTGTTTTTCACTTCCCCTCCAAAATTCACATCCCACGTCACATCCCAAATTCTGCTCCGCCACCCGTTTTCCAAAATGTTGACCATGGCCAATGATCTGAGGTAAACATTTCTCTGCATGCTTAAACACACAGACGATATATAGTAACAGATGCGTAATGGTCCAATGCCCTCGGGCTCCGGCTCGCGTTTCTCCAATTGGTCAAGTAAATCCATGACAACTTCAAGTAATGACAAATCCAGTCATTACATTCCCCCATGTTTAAAATTTGATATTCAAGATGATTATTGATTAAGTACAATTTTCGATTGTTGAGCTCCCAGCTGCGTCAAGTTGTCACTGCATCCGCCAATTGTCAAGTCCCAAAAATTAAACTAAATCAAACCAAAGACATGACGCGAAGAAAGACTTGGCAGTTGAGCAGCTACAGCGACTGGAACCCGTGCCACCAAATTTTTAGAGACCAAGATCCTCTTGATTTGTGCCACACCATCTCCAAAAACTTGCGAATTCCACTTTTCGTAGATGAGAAACCCAATCTAAGAATTTTCTTGTTGATGAAGTGCCACTTGACTCATTTCATTGTCAACTTCACCACTTTGTTTGAATGAAGGTGATTAAATTTGATTTTGACTTGATTATAAAATTCAGCAATATTCCAATTTGAATACTGCATTCCCCCACGTTGAAAACTTTTGGCTGAGCCCCCATTGTAATGATTTATTTAGGTCTAGGGTCTAAATGACCTTTAATTAATAATAACAAGTAGACCTAGACTTAATTTTGTCATTATAATGGGGGTTCAGCCAAAAGTTTTCAACGTGGGAGAATGCAATATTGAATTAACTCAATATTGCTGAATAAATTTAAAATCAAATAAAATCATCTTTATATAAAATAAGTGGTGAAGTTGACAATGAAATGAGTCAAGTGACCCTTCATCAACAAGGAAATTCTCAAATTGGGTTTCTTATTTGCGAAAAGTGGAATTCGCAAGTTTTTGGAGTTGGTGTGGCACAAATCAAGAGGAACTTGGTCTCTAAAAATTTGGTGGCACGTGTTCCAGTCGCTGTAGCTGCTCAACTGCCAAGTCTTTCTTCGCGTCATGTCTTTGGTTTGATTTAGTTTAATTTTTGGGACTTGACAATTGGCGGATGCAGTGACAACTTGACGCAGCTGGGAGCTCAACAATCGAAAATTGTACTTAATCAATAATCATCTTGAATATCAAATTTTAAACATGGGGGAATGTAATGACTGGAATTGTCATTACTTAAAATTGTCATGGAATTTACGCGGAAAGTTTAAATTATTATTATAAATGGAAAATTAATTATTGAAGAACTGATAATTTACTACTACTACTGTGACCCATGTATTTGTCATTATCTCTCCGACTCTTGAACAAAAAGACGTACAATTCGATCTCTCGCTCTCTAAATTAAAAAGTCTTAATTACAATTGAATTAAATAATGGTTATTTAGACCCTAGACCTAAATAAATCATTATACCCTGCATGGCTCCAAAATTATACTTTGTGCTCTATCTTTATTTATAAGTGCAGAATTAATTCAATGGATGCATAAAAGTTTATTTTTAATTTGAATGCTAATTAAAATAAATAATTATTATTATCAATATTGATTATGCACATTTTTTGACAAAAATCTGACAATGTGCTGTGGCATGAAGGGTAAATTGAATAGTTTGGAGCAATAATTGTGCATACCTTTTTAAACGAACATTTCCTTAATTTAATGTCAAGGGAATGCATAAAAACACGGGGAACAAATCGGGCAATATTTCGTCCTGTTAGAATGCACCACAACAGTAATGACCACTAGCCTTTCAAAATTTTGCGCTGAAATGAAAATTGTGCCCAAACTTGAAACCAAAAAGGTGCTGAACTTTTTCAGAAAGTTCACCACCTTTTTCAACAAATGGCAATCAAGATGCTCAAAACTTGTTGAATTATAAAATGAATAAATAATAATGTTGACATTCTGTCCAGTGTTGAGAATTGTGACACTTTGATTCCCACATTGGGAATTGATTTGATTGATTTCTCCATATCCCTCTTCCTCATGAGCATCCCACCCACTTTCAAATTTTGGGCTCTGAACAAAATTTGAATTTTCAATCCCAACATCATGCTGGGAATTTTAAAGGCTTGACCATACAGAATTACAAAAGTTAAAGCCGACTCAAAGCCAACAATGAGACAAAATATTCCAATCAAAGGATTTCTCAATAACATCCACATCCCCATTGAAATGCAAAACGTGGCTAGTGTCATCCCCAGAATTTTGGTGGAAAATACTAGAGAGGAGTTACTCTCGTTAAAAAGTTGGATAAGAAGTTCAAGCTCCCGGGTTTTTATGTAAGCCAAATACACGGCGCTACAGATTTCCCTGACGTCTTTCCTTTGTATCCTGAAATTCCAAAAAGAAAGACATAAAAAAGGACTAGAAATGTTTTGAAAATTTATGAAATTACTCTAGGTCGCCATTAATTTTGTCAAAAATGTGGAAGCATTTTTGAGAAAATGACAAATGGAAAATCATGGCTAAGTAGCCTGGGGCGGTTAAAAAGATTGTCAGGATTATTTCAAATGAAGCCAAAATCACAAATAAAATAATGTTTTGATATTTGAATGGTAAGGATGAGTAGAGTAACTGATTATTTTGAGCATTTCGGAGCAAAACTCCCCAGTACACAGTAGAAGTGCTCAAAAACACATAAGGACAATGAGCCATGAGGATTTCTTGTAAACTTAATTCGAGTACCCGACGCTCTTTTTTGAGACAGTTTTGCCAGAACTTGGTACACCTTGATAAAAGTGTAGTCAGCTTGAAAACTCTACTCCACTTGGTCAAGTTCCCAAAAAGCCCAAAAGATGGATTGGTTATAAACAAACTAGTCAAAATTGACCACTTTAACCTCGAATGTTGGGTTTCTGAGGTGTTCTCGTTTTTGTCACTTTTTTTATTCGTCGTTTTATTTTCAGGTTCATTCTTGCTGTCCTCGGGTAGTTGATCCGTTGGAGCCAGTTCCTCTTTGATGAACATTGTCTTGTCAAAAAGATTGAAAATTTCTTGAGGGGACAAAATAAAATAAATGAGAGCAGCATACAGATACGTCATATGAGTTGCAACGCTCACAAAATGACACATAAAATAATCCACCACAAAATACGGGGGCACCAAAATTGATTGTACGAGTCTCATACTGGAGTGACAGAAATAGGAAATAGCCACAACTAAATAGAATTTGTACACACATTTTCTCCACGATGCAGATTGTGGACGAATTTTCACAAACCCCGTCTCAGAGTCCAATTTAATTGGAATGAAATTCAAGTAGGAGAGAATGCTCAAGTACCACAAATTATGACGATTTTCTTTTTCTGTTAACATTTTCTTTGCAAATTTTTCCGTTTGTTGACAAACAAAAATTGTTTTTAATTCCTTCACCACCGGCCTCAATTGAAAAGAAAGTAAACCTACAGAAAAGACTCGACTTTTAACAACTGCAGGGTTCAATTTATAATTTCAAACAAGCGTCGCTTCGCTCCATTTGCCCGCCGGACACAAACTGAGTTATTAGTGACCTCGCTCACGGTATCATGTGACCAAAGAGACTTTGTACTTTGATCTCGACTCGTTTGTTGAGTAGTAGAAGGATTTAATTAGCAAATCAAAAATCTTTTAAACATATTATACAGGTATGATTAAAAAGATGTAGAGAAAGATTATCTCAATACTTGAGTGACGTTAGCTACAATTGTTGTATTTTAGCTCGCCAAATACGCGTGACAATAATAGAAATTGCAAAATTCAGAAATGGTCTAAAATTCACCCATTTGTGAATTTTACAATTGTTGTTGCTCGGGGTAAGCTACATGAAGTCCTCACTCATGTTCCCCTTTTGTGGCCCTATAAAGGTCCCACCGTGGCCACGGTGCCCCACGAGTGGG
>JAQIVZ010003721.1:0-12739 GCA_034700945.1 Arrhopalites spinosus
GTTCAAATATTTCTAGTATTGTCGTACAATGGTAGCTAAATAAAAGAATTTTGTTCATTTTTTGTACATTCTCAAATGTAGTGAAATAATCAATACCAAATAATTAATAATTAATAAAATTATCAATTCAGTTCACAAAAAGGCTTATTTACATTCAAATGACATTTGAAAGAAAGTAGAGAAACAATCACTGTGTCAAGATAAGATGAGACACAATTAAAAATAATGAATTGTAAACAAGTTCAAAAGTCATTAAAAGCCTAAAATTTATTACATACCTAAGATGTTTACAATGTTACTTAAATATTTCAAAATTACATTAAACTTGTGAATGGACAAATGGCAAAAGGTACAGAGATAAGATTGTACAATATATATATTTATATATAAATGTGTTGAAAATTAAGGAGTGTTTTATCATTTGTTGTTGCATCATTACTTTTTTTGACAGCGGAATATTAAATAATCGTATCAATTAAGTTTTTGACAAAAGACGACAATAGGTACACAAATTATAAGAAGTCATAATTAGTTGTGTTTCTCCCGTAAATTACAATTTACATGATATAGGAATATACACAATTAAAAGTAAATGGAACCTGGACATCGTAAATACCAACAGTTCAATTACAATTAACATAGAAAAGAGAAGAAAGATTTGTGCAATTTAAAAAAAGAATTAAAGAAGGGTTACAGATATAACAAGAAATTCGCTAACACACAAACATAATATTTTTACACATACATTTAAGGAAAATTAATAACAATGAACATTAAAATTAGAATAATACTGGGGAATAAAATTAAAATGATATCAACCTTGTTTAAATTAATTCCAAGTAGTCTTCACTCTTTTCATTAACTCTTCATCATTTGGTTGAAAGATAACTTAAGTTAATTGGTAAGAAAATTAAAATTTGTTTTCAAAACACAAAATTCAACTATGTAGCTTTACATAATAAATATAGACACAATAATCGAATAATTAATTTCTTTTACAAAATAAAATAAGGATGATTTAAATATTATAATAAAATTTTCAACATTTCTTTAAAATAATTTAGTAAAGTAATTAAATTAATAAGTTAAGTGTAAATTATTTTCTATGCCCATGCTTGGCTCTGTTTGGCATCTGTTGGTGGCTTAGCAGTTTCTTCATCTCGATTTGGAGCTTGTGGTGATATTGAACTTCTTGTAACTAGAAAATAAAGGATTATAATTATTTAATTTTTGTTTATTCCTGTCATATTAAATAATTAAATAATTTTCAAAAATTTACTCGAATCTTGAACCATATGAACTCCATAGATGATACTGTAGATCCAACCGACTATGATTACTGTTGTCAAAATCTGTATCCCAATAAAAAAAGACTCGTACAATTAATTTAACTGCTCATACAACAAAGATAATGATATTACATAATTAACTTGAAATTTTAATTCTACCTGAATAACACCAGCAAGAACTCCATATTTGACTCCAGTCGAAGTATTTTCATGCCGGCTCTTGCCACAACAAAGTAATGACCCTGCACCGATTAGGGTTCCTTTCAAATTAAAAAAATAGTATTAATTAAGTAAACACGTACTTCATATAAATTTAAATTAACGTCCTTTCAATTTCGTGTCAACTCTCACCTATACCCGGCAAAAAAGTATTGAGAAAACAGAGAAAAATGGCGAGACAAAGTGGTAGTGTTGGTACTGTAAAGAAATGATTAGTTTAAAAACAATTTTGAATAATTTAATTCAAATACACCCAAAATATTTGATTTACCTGCTTTTCGAAGTGATCCCATTTTTTCTGTCACTTCTAGTATCTCCATTTTGGTCACCTTCCCATCTTTTCCTTCCATGAGGATCTAGAGTGATTTACATATGTAGAGTACTTAAGATATTGACAACAATTGAATTGTCATAATCATTCCATTCATTCCATTTCCTTGATGTTGTGTACATGCCTAAAAATGATTTTACGATTTGTGTTCATGTACGACATGCATACAATCTAAGTGACAGCTGTGTACCCTCCTTATCTTTTGACTCATCCTGATGATCTTTAGGTTTTCTTTCTTATTGTCTTTGTCATACTGGTGTGCTCTATATCCAGCTCATCCTTCTTGAAAGCGTAAAATATTATCATTTGTCAGCTACTCGAGATCCTCTCTCCTTTTTGTGGCCCAACTTGCTCTACTATTAAGAACAGTCTCTACAGTATGTGTACAATGAGAGTGAGAGTGTAATGAGATTAAAAACTCTGTGAGCAAAAATAAACTGAGGCAGGAAGGAATGAATGAATTCCGGCCATATCAAAAAAAGACACAAACAAAACTAGAATTTAGCTTGCTTGTTCATCTCACTTCGTCATTAGTTCTCTTTCCTTAATTCCATTAACATTTCGTCTTACATCCATGCACTCTCACTCTCTATTCATTATTAATACCTTACTCATTAACGCCTTGATTTTAGAAAACTACTCCATAATTTATGGGACTCTCTCTCTTTCTAGTCCTTTTTGTGGACAAAAAATAAAAATGAAAATTCTCTACACTCCACACATTCCACTTTTTCCTGCCGAATAAAGTAAAAGTCATGCTAAATTCTCATTTTGTAAGCAACAACTGTCCCAAGACTCTAATAACTAATAAATTAATTAGATTCATTGTCTTTAGTCTACTCTTTAGCAATGCTACGGGGACTGGGGAGTCGTCGGGGTCTGGAAATTTTGTTGCTCTTTTTTGTATGGAAAAAAAACTGATGACGATCCAAAGAGACTGGAGAAAAATGTTATGTTTTCCAATAAAAATAGTTTGGTATTTTTTTTAGTCAGTTTCTGTTCTGAAATGAAACTCTATTTTTTTATGATATTTTCTCTCTTTGCCTCAAACTATTATTACAGCTCTGCTTCGAGTCGTAAACTAAGCTCATTGAGTTAATGAAAAATTATAGTTCATTCTCAAAGCTTTTCTCTCTTTGATAATTAGTACAAAAACTGACTTGTTTCTTTTGGGTGAGAGGGAAAGTCATGGCTATAAATAATAATATTAGTTGAATGATGAAAAATTCTATAAAAAAATGGGAATAGGGCAAAAGGCCATGTACTACTCAGTAAAATATTATTCATACATATTGAGACTCGGATCGGACAAGTATAAAAAGCGTGCCTAGTACTAACAAACTCCGATTCGGATGTTTATTGAGTATTCAATGTATTCTCTATTGTGCTATTCTCCTTTCCTTCATCCTATCAAACTTTTTTTTATATTCTCTTTCAATATTAACCATCAATCGTCATCATCATGAAGGGACATACGTGTTCCCTACTTCTCTCTCTTGCATGTTCCACTATATTTGCCCCATTTTTTTGAAGATGTATCTTTCAAGAAATTTTGTACAATTTTAGCTTCTCTCTCTCAAGTAAAAAAAACCTATAAAACATAATTTGGACCATATTGTTCCCAAACCATTTGTTTGTTTTCCTTTACCAAAAACAGCTCATGTTCTCACACTATTTCTGTCGAGTTTTAATGATCCTTTTAATGTATTTGTTTAGTATAAATAGAAATATGAGAGTAGTGTGTAGTGTTAGAAAAGTATCATATTTTTGTAAGATGAAAAATCTCTTGTAATTTGTCAAAATATCCTCATATACTTACATCATTCCCTTCTTGATAGTATCTCGTGTCACCTTGTTGTTGATGAGACAACTTTCGTCTTCTTTCATAATCTACAAAGACAAATTATGGTTATAATATTACTCTCTCTCTCTCTCTTTGTAAGATTAATACCAAAGGGAAATTTAATCTTCATGAAAATGTTAACAGTTTGACAAAATAAAGACAATGTCTTGTTGTTTGAAAAAATATATTTTTTTCTTTACCAATCCCTGCAGCTGCTAGTAAATGAGATGAACCCCTTCTCTCAGATTTTTGAGTTACATCGAGTGCATTTGGATTACTATCTCTCCTCTTCTCATTCTTCTTCTTTGTATCATCTTCAATGTCTTCCAACTGCATTTTTTTATGTCACAAAACTCGAAAAAACCGTTTTTTTCAAAGAAATTAATTTAAATGCACTATAAAAATTAAATCCTTTTTGGATTTTTTAACCAAAATGGATTAAAAAAGAATTGTTTCAATTTTCACTTTGTGTCACAGTCCACTGAGTCAAAAACTAAAGGTATGAAGACGAAATTGAGTGTCTCGTGAAGTATCAAAGAAAGAAGAAGGGGAAAATAAAGTAGCGGGTAGTTGACAAAAAGTAAACAAGTGAATGACTCAAAAAACTCCCCCCTGTTTATTTTATCCAATCGAAAAAATTCAAAAAATAAAATAATTCAAGTCAGTCTCAGAGTGTCTTGAGAGGGTAATGAGGAAATCCACTTGAACGGAAAACTAGGTGAAGTCAAAAGTAGAGAATCATTTTAACTATATGGCACACTTTTTATTATTATTTTTTTTTGTGTCTCCCCTGTATCTCTTATAATTGGAATCAGAGGAGCAGGTTTTCTGATGATCCTCTTCCTTCTCTCTCCCTGCTGGCAGTCACTGTGGTAGTTAAAAAAACCCCGATTTTAGTCGTCGTCGTCGTTACATGGGCATCAGATGCGATGAGATGCAACCTGCGAACTACCGACTAGAAAAAAAAAGAAGAGATACCGGGTATCACCGGGTATTTGTATTTATCTCTCTCTCACTCTCTCTTTTATTTCTTGTTGCACAAAATTCTCTCTATTTTTTTCTCTGTTCACTTTCACAGGCGTTTACAATTAACCATTTTTTTATGATTCTCGTCCTCGCCACTCTCACTATTCTCAGATTTCTTTGTCACAAAAATACAAGAAAAAAAATTCTAGACCAAAGATCTCAAAAGGAGGAGATGAGGACAATTAGAAGAAACAACAAGAGAGACAATTAAACTTTACTCATCCTCAAAAATGAAACAGTGTGGTAATTGAGGATTAAATATAGTTTTAAATTGTTTACATCATAGTTGTGATGAGAGAGAGAGAGAGTCTCCTTATTATTTTGACTACAAGTCTTGTCTATGATTGGCTATTTTATTTTGTTTAATTTTCATATCGATGAAATTAAGTGATGGAGAGAGGGTGGATTATGTGTAGAGAATAATGAATGATTTGTTCTCGTTGAAAGGGAAAAGAGTCAAGAGAGATTTTCTACTCTACTGTTTTTTTGGCAACGAACCACAAAGATTCTCTCTTTTTTTGACATGAAGATAGCAACGTTACGTTTTTATTTTTTTTCTGTTACGAGTACTTTTTTGATGCTCGAACCACCGTCAACTATTTTTTCGGTTTTTTTTTTCTGGTTTCTGGTGTTGCTCTCTCTCTCTTTCTCTCTGCTGATTTAATGATTTCTCTCTCCCCCTTCTGCATGACTAAGCAAAAATGGAGAAGCTCAAAGTTTTTTAATGGAGAAAATTTATTTTTGTCTTTCTTTCTGTTTATTTGTCTTCATGTCCTGTCTCTCTCTCTCTCTTTGTGAAGAAGTTGAGATGTTCTTGTACTTGGGAAAATCAAAATCTTGTCATCAAGACATGTAAATTATCATCAAAATGTTATTCATGTGGCCCTAAGTACAGAAATTATTCTTTATCTGTACTCGTACGTTATATTAGTATGCAATATGGAGCTACAATGAATGGACTACTTGCCGGCTTGAAAAATATTGGAATTTCTTGAGCCAATTCTCCATAGTTCAATACTCCGAACCGAATCCAATGACAACTCCAAATGCATGATTGATTACCCCTTCCAAAAGAAACAAGGACAAGGAAAATTGTTGTGTAAGATTAGATGACACAAGAGACAAATAAGAAGAAAATGGGCCTTTTGGCCGATACCACAAAATTGTGTCATGTCAAGAGTCACTAAAAATGTAAAGAGAGAGAGTCAATTCTTTTTCTAAATACATGGTTCATATTCTATTCTATGTAAAAATGGTAGTAAGTAGTAGACTAAGAGAGGGGATAGAGGTTGAAGAAATAAGACTGTGATTTTATTTTGGATTTCTTTTTTTCATGTTGTGTAGTGTACATTCTATAATATTTATTATGGAGGAGGACATACGACGCAAGTTTTTTTTCATGTCTAATTATAAACCACGAAAATGTTCTTGCTTTTTTGCACTGGATAAGAACATATTTGTGCGTAGAGTGTGTCTGTACAAGGTTAAATTATAAGGGAAAATGATAGGACAAGAAACTCTTACATTATATATAGAATTGAGCTGTCTTCATTTATTGATCTCTCTCCTTTTTTCCCACGACTTCGATTGACGTTCCATGGGTGGACAGGTTGACTTTCTCTTGGATCCTTTTTCAACACGAATACAGTAAAATTGAATTGACAAAAGCTATATGGATTTATTGTACTTCAAATATTTGTATCAGTAGTGTGATTAATTTAAGAAGGCTTAAAACAAAGCATTTACCAAATAGGAGATCCTGAACCACCAATGATTTCTATGGATCGACGGGGTCGTAGATAACCATTATCCATGTATAATGAAAAGTCACGACAAATGTTGTATTTTGTTTTAATTAGCTCAACTAACTGACTTATTTCAGTCAAATCCTCTGGAATTTCAAGCCATTGACTTCCGTGGTCTATATTCAAAAATCCAGTGAAGCCAAATCGCTTGAACAGTGGACCCCGATGAGGAGTTGACGAAACCTTTTAAAAGCACAGTATATAGAATAAATTTAATCTTGAATCATAAAAATGATAGAAATATGAATATTTGCTTTCTGTTTTTACCTGGGATTTGTCCATCCTGCTCCGAACTTCAGTTTTTGAGTTGATGAATCAAATTAATACTTTTTTTGCAATTGTAAATTTAATTTAGTCGACGAAAAATTTCAAGTTGCAAAATGGTTTTAATTGTATATCGTGTATCAAAGCAAATTGTGTCTGATATGAATTCAGTAAGAATAAATTGACTCTGCTTGTACTTTGCATTTTATCTATATTTCTATATCTATATTTCATCTCATCGCTTGTCTTTTACATATAGATGTACTTACATAAATGGTCAATAAATTGAAATAAATTCCACAAATATTTTTCAAATGTTCTGAAATATTCATTAGTTCATGTATGCAAATGCTGTTTGAAGCAAGCATACATAAATATACTAGCAAAGTATTTAATCAGATTAAAATTCGAATTTGAGATTGATATACATAAATGCACACAACGGTTATCGTACAAAGGAATTTTAACTAGCAAACGATTGTCTATGCATTATAAATGCTAAGTTTTGTTGTTTTCCCTAATGGATGAAGTATCACAGCGTGTAGAAATCCTTGACCGGTGGAAAAAATCTACAATTTAATTTGCCACATGGCGAATTTTTTTCTTTTTTTGTCGAGTTTTCCAAGTTTTTCATAATTAAGTGACATGAAAAAGAGTTTTCAACCTTCTAAACCTTCTAAAATGGAAGAGTAAGTTGTATTTTAATTTGAATTTAATATAGTCTATAAGTTTTGTTCTTTTTTAAACAGCTAGGTGTACTAAATAATATTTAGTAAATATTGAGAAATGAAATTACTTATTGGTTTTGTAGACTCATCCAACACAATACGAATTTTGACGATGACGATGATTCTTTCGATGGTGACGATGGGGAGGACATGGATGATGAATTCATTGACAAAATATCACACAAGGTAGAGGAGGAGGATGAAGCTGCTCATAATGAACTACTTGAGTCAATCGGAGCAACTTTGGGAACAAAACTGTACGTTATTATACTTTTATTTACACTTTTTTTTATTTCGCTATTGTTTACTTACTTAAGAATATAATTGATATCATTATGCTAATTGTAGGAAACGACGAGAAGAGTTGCGTTCAGAAGCTGGTCAAAAGGTGTCGGAATTTCAAATTATACCTAATGATGATCGTGGTTCCTTACCTGGATTTCGTGGGGTATCAAATCTTAAAAAGGATAAAAAGGAAAAAAAGAAGAAGGAGAATAAAAATAAATCAAAAAAGCAGATTGAAGAGGAGGAATTGATGGAAGAATTAGACTATGATGACCCAACAATGACAAAACCTATGGTAGAAAAGGCAAAGAGAAGTGCTTTATATTCAAATGCACAAAAGGAAGTGAGTAAATGGAACTCGGTCGTCTATCAGAATCGAGTGGCGGATCAACTTGTCTTTCCACTTAATAATGGAGAAAAAATTACAAAAAAATCGATAAAAGACACAGTATCCGACTTTGTGGTAAGTTTACAAAAAAGCAACCTATACTTTGAACCTTTTTTTAGGTACATTTTAAGAAAATCTTTTGTTATTGTACTCAAAATATTTATCTTGCAGCCTCGAACACCTCTTGAAGAGGAAATGGCCAAAATTTTATATGGGGAAGAGTACATAAAGAAGAAAAAGGATGAACTCCATGCTAAAGATGCAGATAACAAGACGGAGCAAGAATCTTATATGCTGTCGATTGAAGAAGCACTCGAGAAGCATAGTGAATTAGGTAATGATAATTAAAAACTACACACAAGTACAAATGATCTATTTATTTATTTATTTATTTATAAATTAATAATTGTCCATTTTTTTTTATTTTGTGCTTTTTTGCAATTAGCCCGTCTTCGAGCAATTCAATCTTATGAAATGGCCAAAGCGAAAAGACGAAATAAAATCAAAAGTAAACGGTATCATCGTCTCCTCCGTCGTGAGAAAATAAAGAAACAAGTGAAAGAATTTGAGGAACTGAAACAAAAAGATCCAGAGGGGGCCTTGGAGAAGTTGAAAGAATTGGACACTGTAAGAATTAAAGAAAGAATGACCTTAAAACATCGTAATACATCAAAATGGGCAAAATCACAAGCAACTCGAGCCAAATACGACAAGGACAGTCGAATAGCATTAGCCGAGCAATTAAAAATTAGTAAAGAGTTGACAGAAAAACAAAAGGATTCGAGTGATGATAGTTCTGACTCTGATGATGATGGAGAAGATGAAATAAAATTTATGGATGATTCTGCAAGAAGCAAAAGAGATTTGTTAGAAGTTCAAGATTTCGAGTCCATTCCAGGCAAATTGGCAGGCAAATCTTTAAAAAAGGCATCCTTGAGTTTAGTTTCTGTACGAAATAATACTAGTTCAACTCCAGCAGCTGAATCAAAGCCTCTTCCTGTTTTACTTGACCCCAAAAATTATTTGGTCATTAATTCAAGTTCAAAAACAAAAAGTACGACTAAAAATATTACCATCGACAAAGAATTTTTACAAGCTAATGATGAAGATGGAGCAGATGAAGATGATGACGATCAAAGGATGATTATTGCTGAAGCATTTGAGGATGACGATGTAGTGGTTGATTTTCAAAAGCAAAAACAAGATGAAATAGATGCAGCCAAGCCTAAAGATGTCGACTTGTCTCTTCCTGGATGTAAGAATAATTGATAAAAATACATAATTATAATTTTTCGTGACATTTTTATCATGAAACTACTTGCATATCCTAATTTATTTCTTTTTTTTTATTTTTTCAGGGGGAGAATGGGGTGGTAAAGGAGTTACTGTGTCTGAAAAGACTCGAAAACGACGACAAAAATTTGTCTTAAAGGCACCTCCACCACCTCCAAGAAAAGATGCAAAATTGTCCCATGTGATCATGAATGACGATGCAAATAAAAAATTGAGAGAATTTCAAGTTCGTGAAGTACCTTTCCCATTTCAAAGAGTCAAAGACTTTGAAACAATAATCAGAGCTCCAGTCGGCCGAACTTGGCTCCCTGAAAAAGCAATGAAGAATTTGACTACACCAAAAGTTATCACAAAACTTGGATCAATTATTAAACCAATTAGTGAAGATTTTCTTGTTAAAAATAAACATGTTACAGAAAAGGGTAGTCTCGATTTATTAGGTGGTATTAGAATGTTAAAATAGTCTTATTTACAATCTCGGCTTTATTTTTCATGAAATTGTATATAAATTTATTTCGATAAATAAAAACAGAAACTTTTTTGTGCGACATAATTAAAACAGTTTTTAAATTATTTGCTTACAAGAAAAAGATTGAAGAAGACATCATTTTAGCCCAAGTTTTTTAAGCTCAAAATTGACAATAAGATAGAAAAGGTCAAGTGTCACATGGTTGTGGCGCACATTATTATGTGGGGACACCACAGTAATAAATTCAACTGTAAACGATTCGCCCTCATGTTGCATGCACATAACAAAAAATGAAATTTAAAAGTTTAATATTGTTCAATGGGAATTTGCAGAGAGGAAGAAGATGTTGAGCTTGAGGTACGATTTGAAGGGAAACAGTTAAGTTGGAATGACCTGCTGTAATAATGCCTATATGCTCAAACTTTTTGGTGAATATTATACATGAGGGAGAGTGAAAACCTGTTGAACAGCCATACGAGAGTATCATTTTCATATAAAGATTACATTGTAACCACACAGAGTAAATATTTTTTTCTAAGGTCCGCTGAACTTGAGGATGAATGTACAGTTCACTCTTAACTCCTGACCACAACAGACACTGTGGGCCTCACATTTAATTGCAATTATTAATTTAAACCTCATATCCATCCAAGTTTCTTTGTTCAGTTTGTTCATAGATTTCATCGTTTTTGAGGTGCGAAAGTTAAACACTGGAATTTGAAAAAAAGAAAAAAAAAGTTCTCACAGTCAAGAATAAAAATAATTTTAATAGCCAACATTGGATTGGAAAACTCATTTCATAAACTACATGGACACAACAAGCAACTAAAGAAGAAAGGTATGCCTTTATTTTGATTATAAAATTTGATTTTGATTCTTTTTTTTGAAATTTGATTTTGTTTTGCAACCTACAATAAAAATTTTGTAACACAAAAAAGGTTTTGGAAAGAACAAAAAAGTACAGGGAACAAAAGAGAGAAAAATAGTAAAACTTGAACCATGAAATGATCAATTAAAATGTATGAGCTGACACTGATAACAGGTGTAATGTTAACTGCAGTTCAATTAATTTTATATACACTTTGTAAAAATGAATTAGTTTGCAATTTTTGGGACTTTTATCCTTTCAGACGTTATCTCTCTTTAATTTTTTTTATTGTGTTGCAAATAGGAGTCAAAGGGTATAATATACAGATTATTAATTACGTGTGAACGTATTAGTAATTAATATAAAACACAAGGGTTTACAATATAATAAAAAAGATACTAATTTAATACTTGTTCTGAAATATACAGGGAAGAATATATCTGTACTTCGGGGACTGGAGGACTCTGGACCTTTAGTTGAAGAGTCAAGTTTATAATTACTCATCATCTACAATTAGTAATTTTGGATTATCATTGAGTCACATCGTTGTCAATCCTGGGGATCAAATCAGTCTTGTGAGAATACTCAACGAGTCGAGTTCATTGTATTCCATTGAACGTTAAAAGTGCTTCAGTCTGTGGATCTTATTTAAAGTTATGTGACAGGAAGTGTAAAAGTGGTGCAAACGAATTGGGAGTCAGTTCATCTACTGTGATTTTTTTGCCTTGGCTATTCGTTACCTTTTTTCGTAAATTCGTCTATTCAAAAATTTTGGAGTGAGTTGATAGAACCCAAGTCATCTCCTCCATTATTTCGTCTTTCTTTATTATTATTTTTTTTGTTACTCGAAATTCGTTAAACTTGTGGAATCAAAATGAGTGATCAAGTCTTCAAGAAATTCGGAGAAGAATTTCATCGATGTCCTAATGCAGATATCTCAGCTTGTGAATTTTGCAAGTTGTTAAATAATCTGTCAACTGTTAGCAGAACCTTCAAACTTCGGTAATTATTTCATACATAATACTTTTTTAAAAATAAATATTGTCTTTTAATTATGATTAGAGAAATGAGGGAGAACTATTGTTATCCCTTTTTCTTTTCATCCTCATGTGTTATGCATGTAGGTACATTGTAACATGTGCAATTAAACTGGTCACGCTTGTTTTTCTATTATGAATTATGACAGCATAAACAGCATGTATATTGGGCATTTCACGCTATATTATTATTACATGAAATGTGGAATGTGAATCATTTGTGATTTGAATTTGAGATTAGACATTTGCGTATCCAAATAATTCATGTCCTTGAAGATTATAAAAATCTCTTTGCGAAAACACGACCTCGACCTATATCAAGTGTAAAATTGTGTAAGTAAATGCGTAATTCATCATGTAGACCTGTGGTTACATCAGTCCTTTTTTTGAAGAACCTTAATTTTCGGCAATTATTTTATTTATGTACTAATTAATTAACTGATTAAAAAGGGTTCCGTGTTTATTAGGTAAATGAAATAATGTTTTGTTGTCAGAGTCATTATCATAAGTGTGAACTTCAGTCTTCAAATTGCGAAATTTAATTTTATGTGCAGTATTATTTTAAACTCGTGTCAATTTATTCTTTAGGAACAGAATTAGGGCTTATAAATCATAATATTTCATAGTGATAATTATTTGATAAAAAAGGTAAAAAAATAACATAATATGTGGATGCGAAAGAATAACTGGAGATTGTCAAATCAGGAACATGCATTATTTGTAGGAAGTAAATGAGTAAAGGTACTTGACAAATTTTGGAGGAGTGCCGTTTCTAAATATGGGCATGTCACACAATTTGTACTCAAATGAATGAAACTAAGACCTCTTGCAGACGATAAAGTGTAATCCATAGCTAAAATTTCCAGCGGTCACTTTTTCAACCTTTTTGTCCGT
>JAQIVZ010003722.1:0-12734 GCA_034700945.1 Arrhopalites spinosus
ACACAGGACTTTAGAACACAAGAATTAGAACATGGGACTTTTAGAACAAAAGACTTTAGAACTTGGGACATGAGACCGATGATTTAAGTTTATTTAAATCTCACTTGTTTGTGTTGATTTGATATTGATTGATACCATGAGTAAAAACTTGATTGTAATTTACAATTTGTAAATCTAATTTAATTGAGCGGCATTTTCCATACTCTTGACAAAATGGATTGAGGCATGAATTTAATTATTTTTTGAACAATTATATTTAATTAAGCAACTAATTTAGGTATGTCAATAATTATGGTTTCTTTAAAGAAAAATGTTAATTTTTTATATTTATTTCAATAGTAGTTTTAGCTGGAGTGGGCCCAGATTTTGGTTTTCGTCGAGACGAGAAGACCGCCAATGTTGAAGGTGACAAAAATGACGAAATTGGGGGTGGACACTCTCTCCAAATAATTAAAAACCGCCACCCTCACACCCCTCGCTGGAATCGAAAGGGCCTCTCTCCGAATTTCGGCTAATTTCAGCGCATCATTGTCCCCTTGCCCCAACATTTTATTTGCTTTCGTTTTTGCTAAAATTTGGGCCTGGAGGCTGGCCAGAGACTGTGGGATTGTAAAGGCTTTGTTAAATAGAACACAAAAAAGGAACATGGTGTCACTCATCACTACCCCGGCCACCAAAGCGACGAAAAGATGAGACGATATGGATCGGACAGCAAAACTTCCCGTCAAAATGGAAGTCATTTGAGCGGATAGTTTACTGAAGAAAATTAATTGAGAATTTCCTTGATTGAAAATTTGAATAAAAAATTGCAATTTCTTCAACTTTCTGCATCCTCTGTCTACAACCATCACTAAATTTCTGCAAATTAAATAATTCAATAAAACTAAATTAAATATTACTAAACTCTAATTAATAATTTAAAAATTGTTACCCAGAAATTAATGTCTCAATTGTTTGAATCTTGGCGCCACATTTTTGGAAAAATAAAAGCTGACACATCATGAAAAAGTACGTGGTCGCAATGAACATCCAGAGCCAAATTTCAAAAAGAAAGAGAGCGGCAAATACGAAATAATTTTGAAATGTCGAAGGCACCAAAAGAAAAAGAATTTGAGGATCATAAAAATACAAAGTCGCGTAGACAACGACAATTAAATGGACGGCTAGAGGCATAAATTTAATTACTATTTCTTGTACTGAGTAACTCCTCAATGGCCGTGGGTTGACAAAATCTTTATAAAAATAATTAATTAGCTTTAAAGTTAATTTTAATTTAAAAAATTTACTAAGCCTTCAGATCCCTTGAAATATTCGTTGAAAATTGTGACCACAATTTGGGGATGAAGAAAGAGGCATTGATGATTGAAAAATATGGCACAAAGCCCGCCAATCAGTTTGAGTGTGTAAATTGGCCAATATTTAAATTGGCAAAGTCCCGCCTCTTTTTCCACGTGGAGGAGACATCGACTCAACAAACCAGCCAGAATTGTGGTATGGACCAGCAGAACGAAGACATAAAATTTCCAACAAAATAGTCGCCATTTTGAATTTTGCCACCCAATTTCTCCCCCTTTTGCATTCAAATTGAAGGGGAGAAAGTTAAAGAAACAGCCAAAATAAATGAACAAAAAATTTGAATGAAATTCTTTCTTTGTCAGCATTTTTCAAAACTTTAGTTCAGATTCAAGTCATGAGCAAAAATGAGACAAAATACACTGAAAAATGTTTACAGTGGCAGTTGCGAAGGACAAACTAAAATTTCCCGGGTCAACCCACAATATTAACTAAATGGCTGTCGAACGTCGGGTCAAAAAAGTTAAAATAATTTCCGGAAGGTGACAATTATTAAATTTCCTGAACATGATAAAGGATAGGGAGGAGTCAGAAGGTATTTAAATAATTTACACAATTAAATTAATTTTGTACAAACTCAATTAAAAGTTATTTGTATGAAGAATGGAATATTGGAAAGGAATATGGCCAAGGCCAATTTATTTTAAGAAATAATTTCTTGTGTAATTTTGTTTTACTTAAATTAAAATAATTGATGGGCCATTATAATCACGAATTAATTGAGTAATAGATTCATTAACAAATTACATAAAATAATAGATATAGTCTTATAATTAAATTATATTTGACCATTTTATGGTCAAAATTAAAACTTGTCTTGTTTTTTAAATTTCACCTCCCAATGATAATTTTTTCTGTCCATGTGATCATAATGATAAATTATCATTGATAATTTAAACACTGTGCATTTTAATTGTTGCATAACATTAAGATTGTGATGACGAGGGGGCTTCCCAAAATCATGGAAGGAATTTTTAATTAACATTTAAAAATTCCTAGTTAAATTAAAATGGTCTCATTTTTAAATGGGCTCTAAAATAATCACTGCTGCACAGGTTGTACAATGAACAATGTACAAAGACTAATTAACTTTTAATTAGTGTTTAATTTGTCTACAAAACTGTTAATCAATTTGATGTGTTTCATATCAATAAAAATGTCCTGTACAAAAATGTTTCTCCAAGATTCAAGCCATTATAAAAGGCCCAAAATTATGGACCCTACCGCTATTATATAGAGGCTTGGGCAGGGTAAAACTTTAAAAAATGATTTTGCCGTTGTAGTGGTGATCGCCCAAGGTCATATACACTCTATGCTTTGTTCTGCCTAAAATACTTGACCCAAGGGATTTCATGCTTCAATGACTTGACCAAAGGGATTTCATGCTTCAATGACTTGACCAAAGGGATTTCATGCTTCAATGACTTGACCAAAGGGATTTCATGCTTCAATGACTTGACCAAAGGGATTTTATACTTAAAATACTTGACCAAAGAGATTTCATGCTAAAATTACTTGACCCAATAAGTTTCATGCTTCAATGACCTGACCAAAGGGATTTCATGCTTAAAATACTTGACCCCATGAGTTTTCATCAAATAACGACAAGAAATTAAGTTAATATTTAATAATTGCTTACCCTATGAAAATAATAATTTCAAAAGTATGTGGAAAACATCATCATTAAATTACCAAACAAAATATAAACAAATTAATAAAAACTGATACATGTACATTGAAATTAGTCCTCGTCACTTGTTCCAGAACTTTCATCACTTTCATTTGATGTGTCACTTTCTCCATTCTCTTCACTTTCACTATCACTGGTCACAACAGCGGCACAGTCTCGAATATTTTGCCCCAATGGTCGTCTTTTTGGCATTTGACTCGGATCATGAGCAACAACTCCTAACTTCCAAAGAATACTTGTCACATGAGCACATGTACTCACAGTTCTAGCGCCACTCATGCAACTACAATAGTAGCCAGTAATCTTTTCTGCTCCAATAAGCGATCTATCATACTCTACCCACACTTGATGGGACTTGCCTTTGACCCCTGGACCCCCTTTCATTCTTGATTTTAGTTTTGACCTTATCAAATTACTCTGCTGTTTGTACACAAGTATTTCATAATTTCCGGCCAGTTGAAGTTGGTTCTTAAAGTACAATGTGGCCAAATCAACTTGATAGATTCCTAATGTGATTCTTTTAAGATTCTCCATGGTCATGATGGGGAAATCAGTGATGTCATGTTCGTCAATTCTTCTCCAATATACTTTCTTTTTTTGTAGTTCTTGGCTGTCGATTTTTTCTTTCAACTGATTTGTTGAGTAACCCAACATTGACGATATTTCAGATTTAGTAGAAATAGCCTATGGCACAATTAACTGCATAAGCCCACCCATTGTATCAGATACGTCTGAGAACCTCTCATTTGCTTTTGAAGCCTTGAATAGAATAATGTTGGGCATTGGAATGACAGAGGCAAAGAAAGGGAACCTGTTCTTCAATCTTACATGAATAGCTTCAACAGTCCATCTCATCATTGTTACAAGTCTTGAGTCATTGGCTTCCTAGGTGGAAAATTGTTTTCGTTTTTTATCAAGTAAATTCGGCATTAACATTTTAAGTTCAAGTCTGCCAGCTACTGGACGAGTATCTCTAAAGCCACGGTCAACAATCAGCACATCTCTCTTTTGAACTAAACTGGTCATGTATAGATCAGAAGTCAACATTCATTATTGAGGCATCATTATTTGCGCCATTTGTAAACCATGAACCCCTAGAAGTTACTACTGTCCCATTCATTAGTGCTATGGTCATTTGTTTCACAAGATTTCTTTTCTTTTACATGGAATAAGTCTTTTTTTGAAATACAATCCCCGATGGTTTTTGAATATAAGTATATGTACAATCGGCTCCAATCATGAGGTTCTGGGAAGGATTTATTCCACAAAGAATGGCAGCATACTTGCATTGTTGTACCTGTTGCTGTAAATAATTTGCCCTTTCGAGTTCAAGGTGATGTGACACGAATTCTGTTTTCAAAATGTCTTTGATTCTATGAAACGATTCGCTGACTGTCTGTTGTACTCTTGCTCCTCTTATTCCAAAAAATATACCAATGGCTTCCTGAGATATGTTCAATATTAACTTCATGTAAAACATGGCTAAGGCACTTTTTGAGGATCTATTGCTACTTTTGTTCAAGTGGGGACTGCAGTATTGAAAGATGTTGTCAAAGTGTTCTTTTCGAAGGCCAATTAATGTCTTGTATTCATCATTTGTGTAATCTCCATCATCATCGAAGTTACTGTACTTTCTTTCCACTTTTGACTGTAAGGATTTGGTCAAATTTTGAATTAGTTCTAACAACTCTTCACGAGACAAATACACTCCATTCCTGTATTGTTGATCCAACTTCTCCAAAAAATAAAGTTTGAATATAGTTGTCTTCGTAAGTCTCAAAAATAAGAAATTTTTCGAAGTGTTGGTGGCAGCATCTACAACTAAAACAAAAATATTTGTTGCAAAGTACATGGAACATTTGAATTTCTCGCGGAAATGAACAGACGTATTTGAGTTTGTCAAGGAACACGTGGACAACCTAATTTTCCTAAATGAAATGCAAAATTATTCTAAGAACTGGTCTCATTACTATCGTTATTAACGGAAAATCATATTCCCTTGTTCAATGCTTTTCTACTTTTCCGTATTTATCCCTGTGGGTTTCCCCCACACAGTACTTTTGTACCATGCAGGGGCTGGGCCATTTCAAATCACAATTAAGTGTCTCGACACCGCCCATCTACAGATGATCAAATGGGAGTTTAACAGGTGGAACTATCCATTTGATAGTCGCACAATCATCCCAAATGACATTCTATTTCCACTAAATCATGTGATATTGCATTAAGAATCTTGAGAGAACTTGGATTTGTCAAAGAGTCTTTGGGAGAGTTGAATCTGTCAAGGAATCCTTGGGGGACTTGAAGGGGGACTTGAAGGGGGACTTGAATTTATCAAGGAATCTTTGGCGGACTTGAATTTGTCAAAAAATCCTTGGGGGACTTGAATTTGTCAAGGAATCCTTGGGGGACTTAAATCTGTCAAGGACTTGATGTTGATCATAGAAGCTCTTGTAGGTTTGTGGTGACCAATCCTGAACTAATTTATATTATTATTATTATTTAATTATGTATTTGAGTTACCTATTATTAGTAGGTGCGTAAAGGGCGCTTGTAAGCCAGGCTTGTGAGAGGGAATACGGAATACGAGTTCTACATGGTCTTTTATAAAAAATACAAAGATGTTCACTTCTTGGAAAGGACTTGAACGGAAACTGCATTGTAGAGGTTGAATTGAGTGGGAGCTGTTGAACAGTTTGTTCGACAATGATTGAATTGGTATCAGTTTCATCTTGACTTGAAAATTCAAAACTCTCTGACCTAATAATAATTAAATTATTATAAGTTATTTTGGTATAATAATTTTTGACAAATATTGTTAATAATCAAACAATACGGAATTGGATATTCCGAAAAGACTGACCCCACTGACCCGGATGCCGAAATGAACATTGGTGACCCCCAATTGGAAGAATTAGAAGAGATTGACATCTGTGACTCGAATTGAGAGATTGGTTTTTGTGACTCGAATTGAGAGATTGGTTTTTGTGATCTTGCATGACCACTTGACCTCTACGATAGCAATGGCGATAGTGGTGGTGAATCATTTGGTCGAAAAATGTACGATGACCTTGGGGACTCTGAGCGGTTCATTGACCCGTCTGACGGTGACTGATTACCATTTTCTAATTGGTCTTCATTATTAGGGACATCATGTGACATGTTTGTTTCATTAGACCTACGTTATGCATATTTACACTATTTTTTAATTGTTTTAAAAAAAGACATTAATATTATTTGTATTGATTGTTAATATGTACTGTTCAATGCACATCTCGTCATAGTCGGCATCTGAAACTTGGATTGCAATGTCATGCGTTCCGTGCCCTGATGACAAAATATAATTATGAATCATAATTTAATTCGTAAAATATTAATAATTATTAATATTTTAATTTACTTGATGACGTCACATCTTCATGGGCATTTTGAACTGTCTGCAGTTTCCGACGACTTGGAATCTTTGGAGGAATTAATTTCGTCCCTTTGTTTCTTACTACAAGTACATTGTAGCACAGGTCACACAATAAATCCGCCCTTTTAACAATTATTTTGTACTTTGATGCATAAGGCTGGACCGCCTCAAAATTTTTGTTTGACATCAATGTTCTTCTTTGCTTATCTTTTTTGCATTGTCCATTCTTTTTTGACATATGACACATTCTTTGCGTCCTAGATCCATTTTAAAATATTTACAATTGGGACTAATTACTTTAATTAAACATATAATTAATTTAATTGTCAATTAAATTAAATTCTACATGAATTAGTTCATACAACAATTGCTTTTTTGTCAGTGAATTTGTAAAGGTTTGTTTATTTGTTAAAATAAGTTGCAACAATACCATAGTGATCTAACCCTAAGTAATATTCTCAGCGACTTAGAAAAATTTTCTCTAAATTTTGGGGTCGAATCGTCGTTTTTGACGGGCCCTTAAAACCTCCCAAAGCAAAACGATTTTAAACCCGCTGCACCAACTGTTCACCTGAGTCCATAGAACACGTGTGCAAAGCCCCAAGCCTTTTATAATAAGATTGAACGTGATAGGGTTGGTCAAAGTGCTCCCACAGAGGCCCCAAAAAGGGTCCTGTCCCTTGTCATCAAAATAATTCATGGAATAAAATTGAAATCAAGGTCACGTGATTCTGCCCAGGTGTGGAGAATTTTGAAATAAAGTTGGCCATTTTTGAGCAATATAAAGAGTCCCAGAATTTCACCTGAGATTTCAGCACCGAGGACTAACCTAATTAAATGAAACCTAATTAAAAAACTGTACACAGTTTCACTGATTTTGATAGAAAGTATATAAACCAAATATTTTTTGAAAAAACTAATTAATTTTTGATAAAATTTTGACAATTAAAATTTGAACATTTAAAATTCTTCATCATGTTGACCATCTGGCATTGTTTCCTCCCTTTTGGGCTCTTCGCGTCAATTTCACCATTCCCTAATCAACGGGAGGAGTCAGGTACAATTTAAGCTAACAAACATTATTCCCACACCACGTGACCAGGGCCGGATCCACCGAGCATTTTAGGCGTCGCCCGCACAGGGCCTCAAAATATTTGGGGCCTCAAATGTTTAGGACAAAAAAATAAAAGTAGAATTTAAATATTTAATTTGTAATGACCAAATTTTGCAAATAACGGATCGTACGAAAATGATGTCATATAAAAAGGAACTCATGTCACAAATTCTGTCATGTACTAGCTCCCTTTTTTTAACTGTTAATTCTTGACCGCTTAAATCATTGGCACGGAGAATTTTTTCCCCCTTTCTCTCAATTTTGTAAAAAAAGTCGGTTTGGAAATTAAAATGGGACCTCCGGAACAATCTGGAAATGCTTCTGGTTCTCAAAAGATAAAACGTCAAAATTCCAAAAAACAGGCTGAGATAAAATTTCTGGCAATAAACAAGGAGGCCATCCTAAAATATCTGAGTCCAATATTTCAAAATTTAATTGAAAATCATGATTCTCAAGATTCTTCCGAGCCTTCAAAAAATTTACTAGAGGAGAAACAAGACAACGAAGTTAAGTAAGTACGATTTATTTTGTAAATTACTGGTTCAGGCTTTTGTGCCAACTGCTGCATTTTTTGTATTTTAAATTCGTTGTTGTTATGATGCATTAAAAAATTCTATTATAAGATCTTGTATTTAATATTTTCAAGTAGTTTAGTTGATAGTCGATCAAATCAAGTTGAGGATCGTAAATCTGGGTCAGATACATTGGAAAATGATACCAGTGGGTCTTTTTCTTTCAATATAGATAGACATGCAATATTGTCATTTTTATATCATTTTTAATTTTAAATCATGATGGTCTTAAACAATTTGTTCTGTTTTATGCAGAAAATAATGTAGATTTTGACAATTACTCTCTCCATTCATTTGGGAGCATGGGCACAGTGGTAAGCGGTGAGGATGAAGGAAGTGACGAAGAACAACAACAACTACAACAACTAGTACAGAGTCCAGATAAGTACGAGTATGTTCAAAAAAATTGTTTTATGTAAATTGTAGTTTATTTTTTGAATTGTAGAATGTTGAATGCAAATTATGATTGTAGTATTCATTATAATAATAAAGTTCTGTCTTTCTCTCAGATGTACGGAGACACGTAATCTAAATGACCCTGGGTCTTGGCCAGTTCCTCTTCATGATGATCTACAATTCATCATTGCAAACCATGGACCAGTTCAAGTTCAAGATCATAAATTTCCCAAGAATGAGAAGAATAGAGAATTCAAAACAAGCAATTATTATGGAAAAGGATCAAATGGCGAAGTAATTCATCGTCGCTGGCTCGTGTACTCACTCACGAAAGATTCGTGCTATTGTTTTTCATACAAATTGTTTGGCATAACTGAAGTTCAACTTTCCAGCCCCGATGGTTTTGAAGATTGGGTACATTTGAGTACTCATCTACAACAACACGAGTCGTCAAAAAGGCACAAATTAAATTCAGTAATTTGGTCTGATCGATTGTCTCAACACAGTCATGTGACTCAAATTAATATGATTTATGAAAGAGTTCATAAAATGCAGGTACGAAAATTATGAAATTATTAAGTTCACAAGACAATAGCAAATCGTAATCAGGACCAAAATAAACATTCAAGATTATAAATAAAATAATGATTATATTTTTTTGTGTATACAGACAGTGAAATGAGAAAATTTATTAACTCGTCTAGTTGCAATCACCAAATTCTTGTCACAAAGAAATCTCGTATTTCGAGGGACGGATGAGCATTTATTCGAAAAATCGAATGGTAATTTTTTGGGTTTAGTTGAGCTACTTTCGGAGTTTGACCCTTATTTGACTGACCATGTACACAAGGCGGCAAATGGATCTATTCAAAATCATTACATGAGTAAGTCAGTGCAAAATGAAATAATACAGTTATTGTCCAACGAAGCCAAACGAAAAATAATCTTTGATTGTCAAGCTGCCAAATATTTTTCTATTCTTGCGGACTGTACACGTGATATGAGTCGAGTTGAACAGTTAAGTATCGTAGTCCGTTTTGTCAATATTAATTTTGCAAAAAAGACTAAATGTTGAGGACCATTTTCTTGGATGCTGGGAGGCACCCGATACAACAGGAGAATATTTGGCTGACCTCATTTTGAACAAAATTGGTAATCCATTTTCTGCCAGTGGACCAGAAGTGACAGTCAGTTCTCCACAACCTTCAATGAGTTCCAGTAAGCTTGGACTTCACATGTTGCACTGCAGAGGACAAGGTTATGTCAATGGGTCAAACATGAAAGGGAAATACAAGGGAGTTCAAAGGAGAGTTGTGGAAATCTATCCCAGAGCGTTTTATTTTCCATGTGCTCTACATACCCTAAATCTAGTTGTTACCGATGCCGTGGAGGCCAGTATCTTTTCTGCGAATTTGTTTGGATTCATTGAATCACTGTACTCGTTCTTTTCTGCCCCCACAATACGATGGGAAGTTTTCAAAAAATATGCACCCACATTGAAGATTAAGCCACTGAGCTCCACAAGATGGGAATGTCGTCTTGATATTGTGAGGACTATTAGATTTCAATATTTTGGCATTATTAATGCTCTGGAATATTTGGCCCACTCGTCGAATGATTCCACCCCTACTGCCGAGTGCAACGGATTGATTCATAAAATGGAACAGTTCGACCTCATTGTTTCTATGGTCTTCTGGCACGACATTTTGGTCGCTGTAACTGTCGCCAGTAAAATACTACAAGGTATGTCGTCGCCTATTTTTGAAACGAACGAAGTATGGAAAAGACTGCTCAATTATCTTGCAAAATATAAAGAAGAAGGATTTGAAAAAGCAGTCATTGCAGCGGCTGACATTGCTGTTAATATAGGAATTGAGCCAATATTTTTTTCTACAGCTAGTTTGAGAACAAGGAAAAGAACCACAATGCAAGGTCATCCTGAAATATCACTGGAATTAAAATTCAAGACTGAATTTTTTCTCAAAGTTATGAATCAAACTCTCAAGTCATTGAAAAAAAGATTCCAGGCTCAATCATCGTGTAACGACACATTTGGATTTATTTTCGATCTACCCAAATTATCAAGTCTCTCAGACAATGAATTGATGATGCACTGTAAGGATTTGGAAATAAAGTTGACATTCCATGATTCATCCGACATTAAAGCCGTTGAACTTTTCGAGGACTTAAAAATTCTGTCACCTCTGGTGCCTCAAAACCTTTCACCAATACAAGTTCTGCAGTTTCTTGTAGACAAGGATTTTCACGGACTTTTTGTTAATGCATTTATTACTTTACGAATAGTTGTAACATTGACGGTTGATGTGGCATCAGCTGAAAGGAGTTTTTCACGTCTTTAAATTATATAAAACTACCTCCGCAATACTATGACCCAAACAAGATTGAGTGCCTTAGCCGAAATTTCAATTGAAAGCGATGTCGTATCCGGGTTTGAAATGGAAAATTTGATTGACGAGTTTGCAAAATTAAAAGCTAGAAAAGAAAAGTTTATGTAATATTTTGTAAATTAATTCTAAATAAAAGGTTTTGTAATATTCATAAAAATTAAAATAAACCATTTTTTACAACATCATATTTATGAGCATGTTAATATTATTGGGAGGGGGCCTCAAATTTTGTTGAACGCGTAAAAATTTGAGCTTGTACCGGCCCTGCACGTGACCAAAACTAAATTGCCGCTATTTTAGAATTTAGTCTTCCAGGTTCAGCAAAAGGTCATGGAAAACCGGTTTCGGGTTACTCTCGATTTCGTGAGGGAGAGCCAGCACCTGTAATTAATGGGACATGTGGGCTCAAAAAAAGCAACAAAAAAATTGAAGTCAATCTCAAAGAAAGTCCCGGGTATAATGTGGCAAATGATTTTTGAATTGCAATTATTTAGTAAAAAATAATTGAAATTAACTATTTTGAAAAGGGTACCGATGGTCTCTATCTATTTCGATGAGATCCAGTTGGAGGCATTGTACACCGAAAGTAGAATTCGGGAGCAAGCCCTCAAAGACCACGACCATCCTGGGCGCCCCACCAGTAAATTTATATGTACAAAAGGGGTATGAATTCACCAATTTAAATCAAAAAATGAAAATATTTTTTTATTAAAATTAAGTTGCGACGTTTCGACTTAGAAGTCTTCTTCAGGCGATAAATAAAGTATGAATAAGGATAGATAAATGTAGAAGTGTCTAGAATATTGAAATGTACATATTGTAGGTGGGGTAGTGAGTGTCAGGGCCATATACACTCCATGCCCTGCCCTGCCTTGCCAAAAGCAGAACAAGGAATAGAGTGTATCTGGCCCTGATGCAAAGGGACTAGCTGCATTTATCCAAATAAAAGTAAAAGTCAAGTACAATGGAGGTAGTATTAGTAAGCATGGGGTCATTATTCAAATCATATGAACTTCCCGGTCTTAACCTGGACTTTCTCTACAAATAACTCGCATCAACTCATATTTACGAACATACACACACACATACATAATTTGCTTTGGTGCTGGTTGTGGTATTTTGATATTTCAATTTCAAGTATTAATTACTGGTAGTATTAATAGAGCGGGTCATGCAAGTCATATTTTAGTAACAATTTTCTACAGGGTAGTATCATGGTGTTTTGCATGATGGTGGTCACTACTTGTTGTTCTATCTATTTATTGGGTCATGACAGTGCTTTTGTGATTTTTTGCTCAATTTATTTGCTAATAATGATGTATGAATGATATTGATTGCGGCTCTAATAAAGCTAAACAGTATCCATTGAGTGGTCAAAGACGCGGCTTTAAATAACTAAACGGTTCTGTGTGAATGACAAGGAGCATGGTCTTAATTGACTAAACAGTTCCCTTAAATTGTATATTTTGAGTAAATAATAATTGCATTTGTTGCTTGTGGGTTGAGACTTGGTGATTTGGGTGATCATTGTCTTGCATGACATTGGGTACCTTTCTTGTGACATTATTTTATAGTTTTTTTAGTGATAATAATGACCCCATGTTTACTAATGCTACCTTCATTGTACTTGACTTTTTCTTTTATTTGAATAAATGCAGCTAGTTCCTTTGCATCAGGGCCAGATACACTCTATTCCTTGTTCTCCTTTTGCAGGGCAGGGCATGGAGTGTATATGGCCTTGCCAAAAATTAATATAATAACATATATAATATCACACACACCAGGG
>JAQIVZ010003723.1:0-12730 GCA_034700945.1 Arrhopalites spinosus
AATTAATTAATTAATTTAAAATGTTTCTTGTATAAATTAAATTAAGTTGAATAATTACAAAATATTTATTAACCTCAGCACAGTTGTTGTCATACCTAAAAAATTGCATGTTTCCGATATTTCATTTGTTTTAAAATAATGAAGATTCAAAAGAAGTACAAAATATTTTGATGACATCATTTTAATTGTAATGTTCGCCTGTCATAAATAATTAAATGAGTATAAAAATTGACAAGTAAATTGGACACGCTAATAATTATTGGGGATCCGAATAATCCAATAGACGTGGAGGTCATGGTGTATTTCGTACATCGACACGTATCCCCGGTATTACAATTCTCCCCAAGACAAGTACAAGTACTCACATTCATCCCATCCGGAAATGCCTCAACACAGCTACGCTTTGCATCTTTCCCGCCACAAGTTTGAACGTGAGTGGTCAACGGAATGTCACTTTCTAGAGCGAGACTTGTGATGGTGAGGCAGGATTCGATGCCAATTGGGCAATAAATTAAAGAAGAATTCTGGCAGGGGTGGTCATTCCCAATTTTAGTTTGGGTTTTGACTGAGGATTCGTCGTAAACGTTGAAGGAACAATGACACGTGATGTTGACCTCATTTTCTGCTAATCCTCCTAATTGACAAATTCATTAAGATTCACTTTCTATTGGAGTTTCTTTTCGGAATTACCATTTACAGTCAGTACATGGAGACACATGAAGCTTATCAGGATGAACACGATATTGGTCATGACATGTCAAGGGTCAAGTGAGTTTACGTTTTTATAATTTGTGAGAATTTACAGGAAAAGGGGCAGTGGTATATCTTAGAACTCTATGGTCCCGCACATGTTAATCAAATGTGCGGCGCCCACTTTCTGAAAGGATACCACTGCCCCCTTTTGCTGTGGATCCTCACATTTATCAAACCATTTATACATTTCATGACAGAAATTGCACAAGAAAAATATGGTGTGACCATATTTAAATGGTCACAAATGCATTTTGAAAGGTCATGGTCGGGTCAAGTGTTTTTTGTGACCGCATTTTCATTAAAAATTGAGGGTGGTTACTAAGACAAAATAGTGTGACTATATTTAATTTAATTAAATGTTTATATTCCAAATCCAGAGGTCAAAGGTCATTTTGCTTGACTCTTATGAGTGGCTCCATGTCTGACTGCTTCAAGATAATTTGGACACACTAATTTGCATAGTTGACACTCAAAATCAAAAATGTTCTTCTTCTGCAACATGTCCAGAGTCAATTTCATTGGTTGGGCGGAAAAGTTGTGGCGATCCTTGACATGTGATCCTTGTCCACCAGTAGATGGAGTTGAGCCATAACTTGAAGATTCAGGTAGATTGACCTTATGAATGTAAGAATGTTGGACGAGGTCATTAACATGGGTGAATGTTTTTGGGCAATCAAGACACCTCAATAATTCTTTCTCCGGATGTGTCTTCTCATGACTCGTCCGGCCAGCAAGGGTCAAAAATTGTCGTGGACAGTGACCACATTTAAATGGAAATGGGATGACTGATCTTCTCATGAACTCTTGTCTGTTCACGCAACCATTGACTCTTTCATCATGGTCATATCTCACTTGATTGAAAGTTGAATGACCGTCATTTGACCCAAGGTCAAGAAGCTGAGGCAACAAAACTGGAGGTGGAGTTAGCATTGACCCATGCTCGTTAACTTGAGGACATTCTTGGGGTTGTATTTAACATTGTCAATTTTAAATTGTTTTTATATATTTTTTTGAAAGCGAGCTGAATTACCTGGATCATCTCTACTGGATGGGGGTGGGATGCTCAATATTTGTTTAATATGCCCGTCCACCTCGGTTCCAATACCTAGCACCCTGAACAAATTAATTATTTTTATGAAATTTTGAAAAGAAGAAATTAAATAGATATATTTTTATATTTATTTAACTCACAATTGGCCTAAGGTGTCGGCTTCGGACATGACTTGAATTGTGGGTGACGAAAAGAGGAAGGATAATCTTGTTTAGATCTTGTTATACATTAATTAATTCAAATCTAATAAGAGACTTTCAATTAGGTTATGATTTTTGGTTCCCTGACTCTGGGACTGACACAAGGAGAAAAATAACTGCAGAAAATGGGGGGTAGCTAACCCAATGTTTTAGAATTTAGTTTGTAAAAAATTCAACTTAGCCCTGTCATGAAATATAATTTTACAAAATTTCATGACTCAGCCTTGTTTCTGTCTGACAGGACAATAATTAAAGTGAGTTAAGATAGAATGACAATTTTATTATCATATATACATGACTCATGTAAAAATTGGTTTTGTGACCTATGAAATGACATTGCGCAATGTCATTAAATTGAAATGAGCTTGTTTTATTTTAATAACCTTCTCCGACCTGACCTTAAGATATTATTCCAATAATTAATTACTATTTTAACTTAACTTAAAGCTTTGATACTTGATACTATTCATATAGTTCTTCTAGATGCATTTAAATTCTTTATTTAAACTTGATTAAAATAAAATGGTCTGTAAATTGTACAGTCCATGGATATCCTTGTCCCACTATTCAAATCGTTTATTGCCCCACCCTTTTCAAAACTCATTTCGTTTCCAAAATCGAGGTGTACACGTCGATTACGGTCCAATGTTTCCTTTTGGATAAAAGTTTAATTGTCATTCTAATTGTGTTGAGAAGGTATTTAGGGAAGGGATATTACTCCAATTCACTATTTAATTTGTTGTCATTAATTCTCATCTCCATAAAGTTTTGACAAAGTTTGTATGTTAATTACATCTTCATTTTCTTTCCCTTGTCCATTAAATTAAAGTTTAGATAAAGTTAATTCTTTTCCTACAACATTACATCAAGTTGGTGATACTTAAATCAAAATAATTTGTTTCACGATTATTTTGTAATTATTTTGTAGTTTTTTGGATCAATCGAGAGGTCACATCAAAGAGGAAGAAGATGAGTCATAGGACAAGGGAACAACCAACAAACGATGATCCAACGGTAAGACAAAATAATTTTGCATTACATTTAATTAGTATAATTAAGTTGACGGTACAAAAAACAATATATTTGTGTTTATATTTAAGTTAAATGACTTTACTTTTATGTCGAGTAGTATCCATATGTACATACTGTATGTAAATGACATGTACGTACAGCAAGTTTATCTTGATATGAATAATAATGATGTTGATGATTATTACAGAGGCCGATTCGGGACCGTCGTTGTCTTGCTTGGGTCAACTCTCTTGGACAATCGGGGTATTCTTTCATCCCTCCTCCAAGTTTGGTTAGTAATTCACCACCACATGGATCCTCCTTCTCTTCAACGAGGACAGGAAGTAATGTTGCTGTGGCCGGAAGTGGAGTTGAATCATCAAGTACTTCTTCTTCTCTACCATCAACTACAGCTGCTGTCCATGGTAGTCGTTTGGGTACTGTGACCCCTACTAATAATCGGACAATTCGGATACCAGGTCTCCGGGTCATTCCTGCTCCTGGTTTTCAGGTATGTGTCATCCGATGTGAAGTCGTCTGTTATTTTGATTTATGTACATTCATATGCACTCTTGTTTTATTATTCTTTTTGATATTATTTTCATTTTAGAGTACCCATAAGCCTTAGACACGGATCGAGAGGATGAATCTTTTTGTGAGTTGAATTATGTATTCAATACAAAATTACAATTTGTCACAGTTAGTATTTTTAATCGTATTAATTTAATTTGAGATTATATTGGTCGTGTCATGAAATCTCTCTATATTTAATTTGAAAACATTTTGTACATAATAGAAGAGTTGTTCTTCTTTTAGTTATTTCTGTCAATGGTCTTACACAAATAATGTTTGAATTATTTGTCGATTAGCAAATAGAAAAAAATTTATAAATACTTAGCTTAGTTTATTTTATTTACTTTGATATTATGCTTCATAAGTATCTTGTATATTATTTTGATATACATTAAAATTCAATATATAAATTATATAATGAATGTCAACAAAAGTAATGAGAATGAAGAGGAAAAATATTTTCAGAAATAAATTATCTACAATGTGGACTCTAGACTTTGAATTGAAAGAAAAGAAATATTACATTTTATTCACATGTAAATAATTTTTTGTGAATTAATTACTTTTCTCGAAGTCATTTAAAATTATACTCGAGGCGACCCTTCTAATTAGAATATACATATTCTAAGAGAAGACTGGGATATCAAAGAACATAAGTATTATTTTTTTTATTTTTTAATTGGAGAGAGTAGGAGTTCCTTCTCCATGATTATGTATAATGTGTGTAAATATAGGCTTTTTTGTATATTATGATATGCAAATACAAATGAAATAATAATAATTTCGTTTGTTTAAATATAAACAACACTTGGGCTTGATTAAAATTAACATTACTTGACAAATGTAAATTATTATTGCTTCACCGTAATTAAATTAAAGTAGGGTTGTGTCCAGATGAGAGGAAAATAGGCCAATTTTTATAAGGTTCATTATAAAACTGTACAAATGATTTTTTCAGGACATATGACATAGGGAAAATTAGTAGGTGGGTGACATGACCTTCATCACTTTTCTATCATTATCGCACATCCCTTAATAATTTTGGATGTAATTGTAAGACTTTTAATTGTCTCGAAAATAAAGGGATTCAAAGTCAAGGGATCAATATGATACCATTTATCTTTTATCATAATTTAAATTGTTTCTCAAAATTATTTTGTAATAAATTATTTTTGCTGCAATGTCCCAACAAAAGACAAACTAGAAAAAAACATTTCGATTTTATTGTTGCGAATATTTTATTGTGTAGAATGTTCCCACAAAATAATGTTGATGGATTTTGGTCTAAAATGAGGCGGATATCGGAGAGAAGCATGGGCCCTTTCATCATTTTCGTCCAGGGAAGGAAGGGAGTGAGGGTAGGGTTACAGCTACAGTCGTCAATGTTGGAAGGGTGCCAAGGGTGGGAAGGGCAGCCGTGGTTAAAGTTGGGAGAGTACCCAGAGTTGGTAAGGCTGCAGTCGTCAGGGTGGGGAGAGTCCCCAGGGTTGGAAGAGTGCCCAGGGTCACCGATGGGGTGGTCAGTGATGGCAGTGTCGGTAGGGTTTCTGCGGGTGCGTTGGGAAATGGTGGGAATGTTCCTATACAAAAAAAAAAAATTAGTACAAAGGCAATTTATGAGCGGTAAATTTTGAAAATAATCTATATATATCCTTATACCCATTGTCGGCAATGTTCCCATCGTGGGCAGAGTTCCTATTTAAGAAAAATTAAATATTAATTAATTTACCAACAATTCAGTATTAAAGTAGAGAAAAGTGACGTCATACCTAGTGTTCCCATTGTGGGCGCAGTTCCTGTCAAAAAAAAATAATTTAATTAGTGTACTGGGTGACTTCACACTAAGCGTAGCACATTTTCATAACATCCTACGACCTTTGACCTCTGACATGCCTGGAAAAGTTGGGGCTTGGAAGAATAGTAAGAAAGTGGTTATATAAATGGGATTTAAAAATGTATTGATTGTACCAAGTGTCGGGAATGTGCCCATCGTGGGTAATGTCCCCATCGTTGGCAAAGTTCCTTTTGAAAAATAAAATAATTATTAATTACTCCTCAATCATTTTCTTTTAGTTTTGAAAAGGCGGGATCAATTAAATTTATGTAGCTTTACCTAATGTTCCCATTGTAGGTAGAGTCCCTTTAACAATAAATTATTCCAGACATTTTAATTATCATTTAAATATAACAAGTTTAAATAATCATTTGATTCAACTACCGAGTGTTCCCATCGTCGGTAAGGTTCCCATCGTAGGAAATGTTCCCATTGTTGGAAATGTTCCGAAAGTGGGAAATGTTCCTAATGTTCCCATGGTTGGGAATGTTCCCATTGTGGGCAATGTTCCCATTGTGGGCAATGTTCCCATTGTGGGCAATGTTCCCATTGTGGGAAATGTTCCTTGAAAAAATAATCAATTAACATACAGGGTGACATAAATTGTGACCCTGTACTTAATGCACACTAAACTGAATTCTCCCGGCATGTCAGCGGTCTTTGGCTCTCAATTTTTGGCATTTGATTTAAATCTTATTTAAAATTTTATACCTAGTGTCGCCATTGTGGGGAATGTTCCCATCGTAGGCAATGTTCCCATCGTCGGTAATGTTCCCATAGTAGGGAATGTTCCCAAAGTGGGGAAAGTTCCCATCGTAGGAAAAGTCCCTAAAGTAGGGAAAGTTCCCATCGTAGGCCAGGTCCATTGTTTAGCTTCACGGTTCCCTTCAATTACAAATTGAACCCCAAATTAATTTTTTAACACGACAATTAAGTAAATTATGCCAAAAAAATAGAATACCATGAGCAGGATAGGCCGTTGAGATGAGAAGATGAGAGACAAAAAGGAGCGCCAAAATTAATTTCATTTTAATTTGTAAATTAAACTTTTCTCAATAATTAAAAACAATGAGTCGACACTGGATGGAAATTTAAACTGACGCCGTTAATTTTTTTTTGTTCTGTAAAGAGTCACCCCCTTTTAAAAGGTTTGACAAGTTTATTAGTTTGACTTAATTACTATTTAATTAGTTGGTCAAAGTCTACCTTATCCAAAAATTAATGATTAATTTTTATTACCTCCGTTAATGACCCCACAGACTTTCGTCACGTGATCCTCTCCCATCCCTTAAATGTCTTTTTTGTACAGTCAGGGCATTTAAATCTAATAAGAGTACTCAATTTAATTGACATTGTAGGGACTACTAAAGCGAGAACAGAAAATAAATACGGGAGATGGTTCGACTATAAAAAATTCATTTTAATTTTCTCCCCTCCATTTTCTTGTTCTGAGCCAATTCCATTTCGTCTTTTGTGTGATACGATGCAAAGATTTAACTTTTTTATAATTAACCCCCAACAAAAGTGTAAATGGTCATTAAGTTTTGAAAATTACGACGCAAAAAAACCATTTCATGGGGTAACCGGGATTAGGACTCAACATTATTGGACGAGGGTGCGTGTGACACGTAAAAAATCATTTTCTGTGAGCCGTCCATGCATAAACCCTAATTAGCAACTAATGACAGGTAGGGCATCCCATGATTACAATAAAAGTAGACAATTTTCTAATATTTCAAACTAGACGACAAACTCCAGTTAAATTGTCTCAACTAACTTTTATTAAGTCAAAATCATAAATATTCCAGACAATTTAAGACGAAAAGTTAACTGACTTTGTATTCCTATTGCTTGGATTGAGTAATGGACCTTGACCATGAAAACCTAAATATTGCGCCATTTTCCCACCATTTTGATTTCAAAATGAACCCAGCTCAAGTCAGTGTCAATGCACAAAATGTTGCATAATAATTTTAATCTCAAAATTAACTTTGGTGAATTTTATAAATAATTTTAAGTGTCTTTTAAACTTAAATAAATAATAATAATACTATTAAAAAGGGTTACATAATTTACAATTAATTACACTAAACAAAAGAGCACTTAAATTTTTTTTTGGAATTTAATATGAAAATTAAATCACGATTATTTAGTATTAAATAATCATTTTCATAATGTCAAATTAGTCATCCTAATTAAATAATAAATTTAATTCTTTTTAATTTCATTCCCTCAAAAAGAATTATAATCCCACGCTCTTCTCATTGTCAGTTGCCCAAAAAAGGGAAGAAGAATAAATATTTTGCAAAAATGTAAACACTCTCCAACACCTAACCTTTGCATAATTTTTTGCATATAATGATTGCAAAACAAATATTGCAAAAATTGTGCACAGGTAACCTGCCCCCTAATTAAAACCACAGGACTCAAGACTCAACAATTTATGTAAACAAGTAAACAATTTACAACGCAAAAACATTTTTTTACACACAAACAACTCACCTCACAAATTTAAGTGAGACGTCATCAAAAGAAAATTTGCATACAATAAATTGTTTTTTGCACAATAAATCAACAAATTGCAACAAAAATGTAAATAGGAGGAGGTAGGTATCACTTTATTTTTTTTTATTTGGCAAATTCTTCACAGGCAAAAAAAAAGAAATGGAAAAATTGAGCTTCACTTGGTTTTTATATTTATATATATATATATATATATTCATTATGTACATATGTAATACTTAACATTGTTAATTATAATTAAAATTTCAGCTTGATTTGGGCTTGACCTTTCCTGGCGTGCTCGAAGGGAAATAAGTTTTGTAGAAGAAATTTCCAAAAAGAACCAAATAAGAAAAGTACATTCCATAAACCATCCAAATATGAAAATCCGTCACTGCACACTCAGTTCCCGCCAATTTTGTCCTCGAGGCGTAAATATTCACCGCCAAACCGACCACCATTTGATTCAGTTGAAGTGCCGTAATTGTCATGGCCATCAATTTGGGCACTTTGACCCCAAGTGTAGTGAGTCCATAGTAAGTGTACATGACAGCATGGACCATGTAGTTTACAGTACAAAACCTAGATGACATCATCAAATCATCAAAAAACAAGGTCAACTTTTAAATTGTCAATTAAAAAGGTCAATTTTTCATTGTTTTTTCCTCATGTCCTCGTTTTCTGGATCACATGCAAAAAGATGAACATGCAAAACATTTTTTGACCTTAAATCAAATTTTTTAAATGGCGGCAAAGGTTTGGCTGTCACCATTAGACCAAGGGGAAAAAATAAATGTCACGTGGTATTAAATCTTAACCAATGAGAACTCTGTTCTGTGAGCCTTTTGTCCTTTGTGTCAAGTTTTTTTTTATAATTGTCAATCGTCTATAAACAATAATTTAATTAATGGGGTCAAACTAATTTTTTTTAAACTACAATTTAAATTAGTTGACCCCTCCCAAGTCAGATTAAAAATTGAAGTTTAATTTAAATTTAATTTAATCATTTTGTTTTACCAAGCACCAGTTGACATCAAATTCTTGCTACTCAACCAAACACAAATGAGGACTGAAATGTGATGATACCTATTTAAATTATAATCAAATGTTTCAAAATTTTGACATACTATTTTGACAATTTTGACAATAATTTTGAATACAATTAAATTTTAATTACCAATGCAAAAAGATTAATTTTCGTTTGCGAAGAATAATAAAGACAGTGTCTCCCAATTCGAGCATTTTAGACAAGACAAATAAGTATCCCCATAATAAGGCTCCGCGATTAGCCAGATCACTACAAAATGTCAATTAAAATAATTTTAATTATATTTAAATAATTAAAATGAAAAAACTAAATAAAAGGGGGGAGACGTACGGGGTACCACAAATGGATTCATAAATGCCATGTTCAGTACAAATTCGGACTAATTCCGGAAGAACATAGGAACATCCAACACAAGAGAAGAGAGCCAGAGCAAAATTCCAAATGGCTAAAGTTTTTTTCAAATTAAATGGCTTCCGTCCCTTCATCCATTCTTGACCCAAATAAATGAAAATTAAGTACACCACCGAGGCGTACACACTCCACGTCCAATTTTTTTTCATCCAGGCCGCCTTCTCGTACACATCAAAATTCTCTGTATTGTAAATCAGTCCCGTGTACCAACTTGGATTCTCATAATTGAGATCCATCTGTAATCACAATTAAATTCCCCATTTAAAATTAATTTTTTTTCCTGTTGGCTTTTGGCCAATAAATAGCCCATCAAAATAAAATAAAAGACAAAAAATGGATGTAAAAAAGGGGGATAAAATACCTTGACAAATTTGGTCTCCATAATTTAAAAATAAAAATAAATTTCAGTTTTCCAAAGGAAAAGAGAATGAGGCACAAGGGATGGTGAGGGAAGAGACGATGCTGGTTGGGATGGATGGGAACACGCAATGGGAAAAAGTTTGAGGAGGACTTGAAGGAATAAATGGCAACTGGCAACGAGTTTTCACTCTCGCCAATTTTTGTTTTGTTTTTTTTACTCGAATTATTTCATTCCTTTTTGTTTGCCTTCATCCCCATCATCATAATTTTCTTCCCTCTTTGGTGGAGGTTACGTAAAAAAAATGAGTGGACCACAAGAAAACTTGTCTGCACATTTGACCCCCTTATTGCGCTTTTACTACTCTACATCCACTTCCATCTCTCTCTCTCTCTCTGGGTTATAATGTTAAAGGTACTCTTTTTTTCTACTATGAAAAAATCTCATTCACTCCAAACTCCAATGAAATGGCAAGTGCAAGTCAATGTATGTCAATCCATATTGAGAAACCATTTTTTAAAGGGGAATTTCACCCCTCCCCCTCTCTTCATTTTACATCATCATCATGATGTCCATTTTCCACACTAAATGAACCACTCAAATCAACTATGGCCACCAATTACAATTATTTTACAAATATTATTATTTATTTTCTTATCTCTCTCAAAAACAATTTGTACCATTCTCCATTCTCTGTGTCTCTTTCTCCATTTAATTTACTTTTTTAAAATATTTAATTAATTTTGAATTTTATTTCCATTTCGATTGTCTTAAAATAATAAAATATAAATAAATACAAGCAAAGAGACATTTTGGCCATTTTCGGCCACTGTCCAATTTCTAAAAAAAATGGGCATTTAGTGGCATTTTTAGTAGAGAAGGGGAGGGGAAGGGAAAAAGATGAATAAAAAATTGTTGTGGGATCAACAGAGCAACTTTTTTTTTGCCTGTAAAATCTCGTCATTTTTTTTGCACTCAATTCTCGTGGTTTGGGCTCTCCACAGATGATGGAAGAGGGGGGAGGGGAGGAAAGAAGAAAAACAGGCTGTGTCAAAGGCAACTTTGTGGCTCTACACTCCCCCCCAGTTAAGATTATATAAGAGAGAGAGAGAGAGAGGAAAACAATTGAAAGATTTTAATGCACAATCAACTCCCTTCCCTCTTCCTCATTGTGTGTCGTGTAAAGAAAGAAAAAGTGGGAAAAGATGAAGGGGGAGGGCCAAGATGTGCAATTTTACTCATTTATGCCTCATTTCAAGAAGGGGGAGACGGTGACACGCGTAATGTGGACACAATGGATATTATATCAACATTTCCTCATCAATTTTTCTCTCTCTCTCAATTACACAGGTGGTCAAACTTCACACACACACATGACCAATGAGCTCTGTCCCATATCATTTCCTAAATATCTTTAAGGGTGAGCGGGGTCTATCCCCCTCCTCCCAGGGGAATGAATTTAATCAAACAATTTTTAATCTTTCTCAATTACTTGCCATTTCCCCCCTCCCTCCCCCCTTTGTGTCTTATATATGTGGTAGCCTATATACGTCTATATAGTCAATCTATAAATTTATGGGGAGATTACAAACTTTTGGGTGTACGTTAAAAATTTCGTGTACCATTTGTTTTTTTGTGCAGGATTTTGTCATGAAATGATGAAGTAAGATTATGGAAATTAATTTATATGTCTCTCATTATAAAAATGCAAGCTCAAATTATTTTCGTGAATGAACTTGTCGTTCCCCCCCCCCCACCCTCCCTCTTTTTTGTAGTTTTCCATCTTTGTGAAGATTGTACAGGTGTGTAAAATGAACATGTTTTTGAATGGGAAAGGGACTTGCTTTGAGAGATAATTGAATTATTTTACATTTAATTGTCTTAATCTGTTTGTTTGCACATTTTAAAAAAATGTTTATTTTTTTGTATGGAAATAAAAAGGAAATGAAGCCATTTTTCAACTTTTCCCTTTCATGTTTTTGTAGATAACTTTTACAGGTTACAAGAATTATTTTAGAGGTAATCAATTTAAAAAGGAGATATTGAGGATGGATTATTGGACTGGGTGACATGATGTGAGGTCAAATAATGTCAATTGACAAGGAGGGGATTGAGAGGAGTGAAATAATTTTTTGGGGAGGTTAAATGGGGGTCATGTTAATTGTGGGGGCATGTTTTTTGGTGGTTGAGATTAAAATTTGTGTAATATTTTTTTATTGATGTTTTTTTCTGCCACGAGTTTGTGTACAAAGAGCAATTAGCGGGATTGCAAATTGTAATGTGTTTTATGCCTTTGTAATTTTATTTTATTTTTTTTAATTTGTGGCTAAATCTTGCCTCCAGGCTAAAGTTCAAGGACATTTTCCATTTTTAAGCTGCGATTTACTACGTAAAATGTTTCATTTGAATTGTTTAAGAGTTTGATGGCATTTAAATAAAAATATTAAAATTATTTTGTATTTTTTTGTCAATCTGTAGAGATGAGAGCTGTCGAAGGAGATGCTCTTGGGGATAAAATTGTTGATAAAATAAATTTTTTGTATGCTGTAAGATTGAAGATTGTGTCAGTCGGCCTTTGCCTTTACCTTCCTCTTTCTTTAGAGACTTGAGAAAGGTTTAAATATTTAAATTGTATGCAAATGCCAACTGCAATGTTAAAGGAACGTTTTAATGCCAATTTAACATTGTTAAGCCTTCTCATTTTGTTAACTGAGTTTGACTATTTAATTTTATAATTTATACAATTTTCTATTTGTCCTTTTTCTTGTCCTCTCGTCTTGTCCAAAAGATTTATGGGGAGGGACGACTCAACAATTTTTTTGTGAGAAACAAACAAACAGAGACAGTTTAAAATCTTCATTTCACCTTGTGCAGTTTACTTAATTGTAATTAATTAATGATGAAACGGTTGTTGAGGTTAATAAATATTTTGTAATTATTCAACTTAATTTAATTTATACAAGAAACATTTTAAATTAATTAATTAATT
>JAQIVZ010003724.1:0-12728 GCA_034700945.1 Arrhopalites spinosus
CCTTGGCCCAATACAGTACTCCACCTCATTTTTATGTAAAAACTATTTTTTATTTATCGGGAAAAAGAAAGGTTTTATCGGGAAAAAAAATATTCTATCAGGAAAAAAAATTATTATTTCTATCGGGGGAAAAAAATACAGGCATTTTAATTTATCAAATTCAGTCTATGTCTTTATCTTTATCAGCATATTCAAGTAAATTGACCATATGGCCAATTTCAGAGCAAAAAAAATTCATTTTGATTTGACAAAGTAGACGTCATAAAACTGACAATTTGACCTCACGAAAGCAGGGACAAATTGTTAATAAAGGATTGTTGTTTTAAAGTGCGGCGAGCAAAGTTTTACTTAATTTATTCAGCCTCTCTTATAATATTTGGCAATAAAGAAAAAACCCGGGTGGGCCCAGTCTGGAATGGTAGGACTGGAGTGGAGAAGGTTGTAGTGGGGAAGGCACGTGTGAGTATTTTGGGTCCCCCCTCCCCATGCCAGTTGCAAGGTCACCCTCCCTCTCGTCTCTCTTCATGCGTAATCCCTGGCTCTCACTCAACTTTTCCATTGAGTTTTTTTCTATTCCCCTTCCAGCTCTAGAACGGAGCCAACCTCACAACAATTTTCAAACTTTTATTTGCTCTCTCCCCACAATTCTTCAAATTTAATTCCCATTGTACTCCTTCCTCGTAATTTAACATCAAAACTTTCATACATTAAGGTACAGTTCATACTAACAATATTCGAATACTATTTCCATTATTCAGATCCATTTTAATTGACAAAATTAACTTTTTTTGCAGCAGACCAAAATGAATGTCATAGGAAATGTGCGGGGATTCGCAACATGTGCAAAAGTCACTGCCGCCGTTCGTGTGGCTCATCAAGGAACAGTTAGAATTATTACAATGGACCGACCAGCTCAAAAAAATTCCATGAATGCCCAGGTCAGCCCCATTTTCAATTTATTTGTCAAAATTGTCAAATTTAAATGTTTTGTTTAATTAATGTGTGAATGTGAAGATGTGGCAAGGACTAACTGGAGCCATAGCAGAGGCAGAGGCGGATAATTCAACAAATATAATTGCCATCCGAGGCAATGAAAACATTTTTTGTAGTGGACTTGACCTCCATGAATACCGAGACTCCATTTCATTTATAGACTCCTATGCCAAAAATTCTGCCGCTTATCTCAGGTAACATACTGTCGCTTACAAATTAAATTTACAAGATATAAAATACTTTTTTAAAATTGGCGGGTTTCTCAAAATTACAGGAAATTTGCCGCCTCGTTAATTGACTGTAAAAAACCAATTGTGGCATTAGTTCAAGGTCACGCTGTGGGGATTGGGGTGACGTTGCTTCCTTTGTGTGATATTGTCTATACTTCTGACACAGTAAATAATAATTACTTAATTGTGATTAAATAATATTCGTAATATTAAAAAAGTTGAAATTGTAGGCAACTTTTACGACGCCATTTGCAAGATTGGGAATTGTAGCGGAATGTTGTTCATCGTACACTTTTCCAAAAATAATGGGCTATGCCAAGGCCTCAGCCCTTTTGTTACACAATCAAACAATTAACGCGGAGCAAGCCCACGAGTGGGGATTAGTTAGTCAAGTGATTCCATTTAAAGATTTTGACATTGAGACCACCACCCGGGTCAACCAATTGGCCAAACTTCCCGCCAAGGTAATTAATCCTGTCACGTGCTTCACTATTCAATTCATTACAGATTATTTATAAATCCCTAAATATTTTGAATGTCAATTTACAAATTCAATTCAATGCCAACAAATGAAAATGTAAATATTAATTTTAATGAGGGTAAAATAAAATAATAAAATAATTTATTTACTATTTTACAGGCACTTTTATATTCCAAAAATTTAGTGAGAGAACGAGAACGGCCCATTTTACATCAAGTCAATGAAATGGAGGCTCAAGGAATTGAAAAATTTATACAAAGTCCAGAAACAATAGCCGCTGTCACTAAATTTCTTGACAAGAAAAATAAAAGTTAATTAAGAATTTAATTTAATGTCAATCAAGTCACTCTATGCCTCAATGTAAACACAAATAAATATTTTAGATTACAAGACTCGGATTTATTTATGCTCAAAATAATAAAAAGAATTATTTGCAAAATATTGTACAAAATACAACAAAGAGTACAAATTTTATTGGCGGTAAAACGTTTCAAACATTTTTAAATAGGAAGGTCAAGGGTAGATAATGAAGGAAATAATTGTTTGCTTATTCTTTTGCACATGTAATATAAAAGAATAAAGTGAAATATTATTATCATGTTTTTGCGTATTTAAAATAATGGAGTTTGATAAAACTAGTGGTACACCCATGACCGATTAGAGAGTCTCGTCAATTAATTCTTTGTTAAACTATTAAACTTTAGTTAATTTAGGAATTATTCTCGTACAAAATAATTTTATCAGTCAAGTTGACATTGTCCCAACATTTATTTTTGCAAACCAACTTCCTGGTTAAACGAACACAATTTGCCATTTGCAAATGACAAACTAAATTGTGTTTTGAGCTCTAGACAAATCACAAAATAATTAATTTTATTGAATTCAAAAGAAATGGAGACAACTCTCCTCGTCATTATTTTTGCGAGTATCACCAACCTCATCGTCTTATCCATTGTTCTCTGTTGTAAACGCTCCGAGAGAGATGGCGTAAGTTGACAACTTATACAATTCCCACTATCATCATATGCTTTTGCACACAAAATTGTCCCAATTTTATTTCAGCTTCTCCAAGAGGAGGACAACGGAGAGCGAACAAATTCGAGACGGCGTAGTAAGTCTCAAAGATTTTAAAAAAGGCGCGATGATTGTAAATAAAAATATTTTGTGGATTGTAGGACTGTCAGGTGTGAGGGTCCAACGGAGGACGCATCAAATAATTGAAACCCCCAGAAATACCAAACCACCGGCATACGAAGAACCGCCAACGTATGCAGTGGCAGTCCACCATATTTAACCATATTCATAATTTTTTTACTTTATTTGGTTTGACTGAGATCACGTGACTACAATTTGCTAGTTACCAGGCTGAACCAAAATCCTGGGCGGGTTTTTAAAATCTGTTTGGATTATTGGCTCTGGTGAAAATAATGTTACTTGTACATGGCGCTGATTTTGTATGAAGCTGAGCAATGGGAGAATAAATGAATTGATTTTCTCACATTAAATTAAATTGATTATTTTGGCATGCCATTAAAATGTAAAATGAAGCTTAACTTAACTAAGAACGTGTATGTCACGTCAAAGAAAATGAGAACTCGTGGCCCATTGGCATGTTTCTCTCATCTCATCAACTTTTACTGTTGACGTTCACGTTTTGGCTTCTCCGTTCACGAGGATGAAAAAGAGAACTATCAGCTAGTGTTTTGTTCATTGACCATTTTGTTTCCTGGACAAGAACCATTTTATATTATTGTAGAATGTACTTGACAATGGAATGAGGAAGTGGACAAGATGAAACAGATAGACAAGGTCAAAGGTTAAGTTGACGGCAAGGAGAGGGACAGCGAGACGGATTAATTTTTGTCAAGATTTATTTGATTTAAAATTTCCATTATGATGTCCAACGCAATGCCGAAGATGAGAAGAAAAAATGGAGACTCAACAAAATGTGGGTTTGGGAGCGTCATGCGTGAACAATAAATTCAATGTCATTTTTCTGATTTCTAATTCAAGGTAAACATGGACATGCATTAAGTAATTAACAACATGAACGAGCCATCGTCTACACCGTCTACACGAGCCAATTTCATTCAATATGCGACATACTCACCATAATTCAATCCCATCGTCTCAAAATGACGTCACCCACTCCCAGCCAATTTTAAAGTTTTTTTTTGGAACAAAAAATGAAAATGAATCAACGAATCATTTTTTTTTGTAGAATAATAATCATGATATTTGTTATTATTGATTCCCAATCTTTGTAGTTTGTAGTTTGTGTATAGGGAAGATTGGATGAAAGCTCACATTTGATTTGTTGTGTTCCATCCGACCATCAAGATGAAAAATTAATCCCTCACTGCCCCACTTATTGTCTCACGGTTCAAAAAATTCTGACCACCGAGTTATCAGTCACATCACCATGTCCAGACAATTTTTGTCCTGGTGGAAAATTATTCAACTAACTCTATACTTTCTAATCTCAATGACTCTCGGGGTCAGTTTTCACGTTGACGTTGAGGGTCAAGATTTGGAATTGAGGTCAGTGAGGTCACTCTTAAAGGACTCTCAAATTGCTCCACGGGATGGGAGTCAAATTGCGAGAAATCGGCCACGACGTTCCGGTCTCCTGAGTGAAAATTCCCGATGGCCTCATGCTCAAGTTCCCTTCTTCTTGGATCCCAATTTTTGTCAGTTCATCATCCATTAAAAATTATTATTATCTTATTGTATTCATTTATAAAATTTGAAGGTTTTAATTGTATTTAACTTTAAAATTTAATACCGCTCGTGTCTTGAGTGTGAGTTTGTCTCTCCTCTCTGCCTACTACAAAAAAATAATTCGAAAGATTTTTTACGCTAACCCCCACCTCTTGCTCTTGGTTAAATTAAAATTAAACAAAATTTTTTGATTCCGTAAACATTTCAAATTCAGCGGCCAAGGAAGTATCCGAAATCTTAGCTGGGATGGCGGTGATCAGTAGCCAGACTTGTGTGCAATTTATTTCCTGGCCAAACTGGGCTCACGCCCCCTACTCGGATTTTGTTTACATTCGTCGTGGGTCCAAATGGTCAGGGGGTTGCTGGTCCCATGTGGGTCGTCAAGGGGGTGGGGGTCAGTACTTGAATTTGGAACCCCGAACAGAGGAAGACAATGGGACTTGCATCAGTCCAATAGGGGTCGCCCATGAGCTCATGCATACCCTGGGGTTCCATCACGAACACAGCCGAAGGGATCGGGATCAATTTGTTAAGATAAACTATCCAAATATTTTGAAGGGTACGTGCCCTGATTGTACTCATTTATTAATCAAATTCCATATTTTACTCAATTATTATATTATCCTTTGAATCAAACTAAAGTTGGGTATTTGGGAATTTTGTGTGCAGGGAGGAGGGATCATTTTCAAGTGGAGGAGGGGGTCACGGATTTTGGGCTACCCTATGACCCCCAGTCTATAATGCATTATGACGAGTATGCTTTCGCCATTGACCAACGGGTCAAAACTTTGGTGGTGAAGCCGGGGTGGGAAAATAAAAACAAAACCAACCCACAGATGGAGCTTAGAGTGGGGCAGAGGGAACGATTGAGTCCCCTTGATATTGAAAGAATTCGACTCATGTACCCTTGTTCATAAATTTTTAAAATTTTATTGTGGAAAACAGATATTTTTGATAATATTAAATGTCACATTTATTTTATAAACTGGATAATTAATAGTCAATTAAATTAAGTTTTTACAAACGGAAATACCGTCTTTCATCGGTTAAAGCCCTTGGGGCTCTATTGGCATTGATTGGAGGTTGATGTACATAATGTCAAATAATGTAAATAAAGGGGGTTTTTATTAGAGGAAATATGGTATTGGGAAATTGAGAATGTGGTTGGCAATGGAAAAGAGGATCTTTCAAGGCGAATAATGTCCATGAGAACTGGACTAATTATTCACAAGACAATTCTGGGCATAATTTATGCACAAGGTCAACCCACTTCCATTTTAATCCAGGCGACAGCCTTTCATTCCCAGCCTTCCACATCTCCCATACAGCCCAACATTTTCAGGGTTAAACTTACCTGAAATCCTCAGCTTGGACAAATAGTCTCCAAATTATTTGTTCGTTTTTTATTAAAGGTAACATTTAATATTAATTAAACTACACAAATCAAATTAATAATTAATTAATATTCAATTTATTAAAATAGATGGCAGAGAATACAGAGGAATTGTTGAAAAAACATGTGGAGGGAGATTGGAGAGAGTTTGAATTCAAAATTGCCACCACTGAGAATGACCTTGACATTGTGACGGATCTTTTATTCACGCAGTACATGCCGGATGAGGCCATGTCCAAATTGTATGGTTATCCCCAAGATCATCTACATGAGGTCAAGGCCTTGGTCCGCATCTGGCTTCAAGATCATCTCTCCTTCTATGCCATCCATAAAGAGAGCGGCAATGTAAATTTACATTTTTTAAAATTCTAGCATTTATTTTTAATTTTTTCCTTATTTTGATTTTCAAGCCCGCGGGATTCCGAATTTCGTATGACCATAAAAAGGACACGGCATTTGAGCCAAAGTCAATCCAATCAATTATTTTTGGCTACGCCATGAAAGCTTTGGACGACCAATCAAACATTTTTGAGAATTATCACGTCCAAAATTACGCCTTCTTTTTTGCTACCGGAATCCATCGAGATTTTCGTCAGAGGGGGCTTGTGGGTGAATTTTATCGTCGTGCTCTCTCATTGGCTAAAGCCCGAGGTTTGTGTCTTAGCTGTGTCGAAATAGCGGGCATGATTTAATTGATTAATTTAATATTTAATTAGGGTTCAGCCTGGTCAAAGTTTGTTTCTCGAGTCCATACTCAAAAAAGGCGGCAACCAATTTGGGATTTAAACAAGTTGCTCAAGTAAATTTAACTGACATTAAACTTGGGGATGGAACGCCGGGTTTCCCTTCTGCCACCACTCAAGTCATTTATCAATCCATTTACATTCTTTAAAACTATGAGACTCATCCCTCATGCTACAAAAACAATTAAAATTTACTGCAAATTGAAGAACTTTATCCACTTTTTTAAGAATTCTGAGCAGTCATGTTTCACTGTAGAGAGGACGAGAAAATAATTAGTAATTATCCCAACTTCACCTTTTGCAACATGTCAATTAAAATTAAATAGCCAATTGATTTTGGCAAACGTATTTGGTACTTAATTTTAATTAAAGCCCCAGGTGACCTCCAATAGGCGAGACTCGTGAAAACTGGAATAGTTTATGACCTAGAAACTCGTCCTTCTACAAAAATTCCCTGACCTTGTCATCCTGGACAGGACAATGTCCATTGATTGGACACTACCATTAATTTTTTCCCAACAGTGGAAACATTTTAAATTTAAAATGGCCATAAATTCCCAAGAACTGAATTTTTAAAATGAATTGAAAACTAGTTTCTGGTAAATAAACACGAATTAAATTGAATGGATGTTCAATTATTGTAAAACAAGGCGCTAATTTTAACACGTCGCCCTTGACTCCCCTCAATTCGTGTATCTATGAAATATTCCTGTTGGCCTTGCCCATGTCTAATTAGTCAAAATATTTGTGAATATAATTTGCATAAATAGTCATTCCATTTCTTCTCCTGCATCCCATCACACACACATTTTCACGATTCCAAATCATTTTTTCAAAAATGTCACTAAAATATTTTATTTGTTTGGCAATTATTTTCATGCATGGCCTCCTTTCTCAAAGCGCCACTGTCTGTCCTCCAAAGGCAACCATTTTGCCTTGCAATTGTGTCTCCAGTTCCATTTTAGAGATTGCCGTGACCTGTGTGGGCGATGCCGTGACCCAAGAGTCAGTCCACTCACTTTTTGAAGCTATTAAATCCGCAAATCCAATTGACAATGGCAAAAAGAGTGTCCATCATTTGACCATCACTGCCACCAACTTGGTGACCCTTGACCTCACCCCATTGATTGGCTGGTCCTTTCACGAATTTTACGTCTATAGGAATCGTTACCTCAATTCTTTTAGTGCTCTCTCTTCATTTGGATCTGGAGATGAATGGAAAGGGTCAATTTCAGCCAGTGATGTCCAATTAGACACAAATTCCTTGACTGATAAAGCCGTGGCGGTTCTTATGAATTATTTGAATCACTCAAGTGTCAAAGAACTTGTTTTACGTGAAAATAAAATTCAAGGATGGCTAGAAACATTCCCCAAACTGTCTCCTCTGGTAGAACTCAAGAAACTTGACTTGGCATTCAATAAAATTCAACGAATTGCTGGCGGTCAATTTGAAAATATGACAAAAATTGAGCAGATTCGACTAGAAGGAAATGACATTTGGGAGTTGGGGCGGGATGCATTCAAATTTCAAGAGCCAGAAGATTTTGAAGATGAGCCCCTCACAATTTATTTGGACTGGAATCGTTTGTCGGATGATGGAATTGATGCTAATTGGGGATTGGAATCAATTAAAAGAAATGTTAAATTATATTTACGTAAAAATTATTTTAAATTTATTTCCCGGGACAATTTTCAATCATTTTTAATGGCCAAGAAAGATCGGATAATTAAAATGTGGGGGAATTCATTTCAGTGTGATGATAAAATGAATTGGATTAAAAAGGCCATTAAGAATGGTCACGGCCTACAAAATGTTTTATTTGGAATTGATTGTGAGAATGACAAGGGTCGCGATGTTTTCAATTCAAAGAAAATTAATTAATTCTCTCAATTTGTATTCCATGATTAATTTTAAATTGAAATAAAAATGCATTAATTTTGAGTGCAGATTTAATTGCAAAAATATTGGCAAAGTATTTTTTGCACCTTTTTTTACTGGTCCATTGTTCTACTTTTAAAAATGAAGGCAGTAGGATAGAAAATTCAAGGGTAAGCTTTATAATAACAAGAAACTGAGAGTTGAGCCAAAAAATTTGGCATTGACTTTAGTGCCAAAAATAGTTCCCGTCATTTTTGCACACATGAGACTAATTGCTAAAAAGTCTCTTGTGGAATCATTGATCCTATTTTTGATTTTTTTCATCCTATTCCTGTTTACAACACTTTAAATCTTTCCACAACAACATTCAATCTCAGCAAAGTCGGTTCTCTTTCATTTTTTGCATTTCTCAAAAGGTAAACAAATATTCTAATTTTTATTTGATTTTTTAAATGTTTTTAACATTTTTGTTTTGGTCAGTAAAGACATGGGTCAGCCAAGACTTGACGCGGGAGTGGACAAGGAGCGAAATTTAATTAATGAAATTGATTACACAAAGTTTTTTGAAAAATTAATTCAAAATTTAACTGATGGTGGGGGTCGAAAAGGACCGTATAGAGCGGAAATTTTAATTAAGAAGCCATTAGTGGATTCAAATAATGTTCAAAAAATAATTGTCAAATAATTAGTAATATTTCCTGTACAAGTTAATTATATTGCAGTTTAAATGATGAAACCTTTGGTATTATATTTTCCCAATTTTTAAATAAATAAAATATCATTTAATGATGATTCAAATCCTTCTATTTTTATTTTGCATTTTTCATCATGCTTCGGATTGTGAAACAAATTAAAATCTCCATTGCTATCCTTGACCCTACCCGCGGAGCTTTTTTTTCTCGATCAAAATAAAATTAAAGTTATTTTCTCTTGTAAAATTGTATAAAAATTGTAATGGTTTAGTTGTGTTAACTTGTGTTTCATGGGGTCATAGGTCAAGCATGAATGGTGGAAAATTTCAGTGGATTCCATAGAGGTAAAATATTTATTTTTCTAGTGAAAACTTTGTATTTAAAATCATAGTTTTTAATTTTTTGTACAATTTTTCATTGTAGACTGAACTAGAATGTTTTCAAAGGATACAAAAAGCAATAAAATTCCAAATTTTGTCATTCCAACAAATTGTGTATAATGACACTTCGTGTAGAAAATTGTGGACTAATCAAGTCACGGAGTTCATCACAAAAGTAAATTACATTTAATTGTACAAGTACAAAATTAGTTTGAACTCCAATTATTGACTTGTTCTTTTAAATACAGATTCAAGATAGATTGGAGTGTGAGCAAGACAAAGAGTCGGTATGACAAAAAATAATCATCATTTTGTGTAATGATGATTATTTTTAAAAATAATTTCTAAAATATTTCAGGTCAATCTTTGGAATGCTACAAGAAGACAGGAAATTATTGGAAAAGTCAATGAAATTATTCATCAATTTGATGGCATTCATTATAGTCACAACGAGTACCTTTCGGGCCTGCTGAAAATTGTAATATTCGTCAATTTATAAATGATTCTAAAAATTAATTATTGATTGGATTTAGAAGCAATAAATATTTTATATTTGCAGGTGAGAGTCATTTGTCGAACATATCCTGGGGCCTGTAATGACAATCAAATAATTCAAGATTTGTCAAAGAGAAACAAGACGAGTCATTCTGAAGATTCAACATTCATTAAAAGGATCAAAACAATGGAAGTACCTCCACTTGAAAATTCTTTGGTAAATAATAGCAGCTCAAATTAAATAAAAAATTGAATATTTATTAATAAAATGATGATGAATATTCAGATTGTGCAACAAGTAACAAAATACTTGGACGTCCACTCTCTCCTACAAGCCCGTCTAGTCAATTCTTTATGGAGTACTATTGGAACATCAACTTTACTCCATCGTTCAAACAATCTTGTACCCGTCAAATTTAGTATGTCAAAATCACGCCAAGGATAGTATTCCCAAGGCAAACCCTTGACAGAATTAAATTCCTCTCTTCAAAATCCCGTGTCATCATTCCCATTTTCGTATTTCTATTTTTGTGATGGTTCCCTCACGACTCCCGACATGATCACTTTTTTGGAACTCTACGGTCCTAAAATTAAACAAGTTAAATTATCTTTCAACAATTCACCTGATGACTCTGACTACCTCCAATTATCCAATCTTCGAAAACTCATTTTGGTTCACTTGCCAAATTTAATCCATTTACATTTCAAGAAAGATCCCCGTCCGTGGAGAAATATTTGGGAGAATGAATTAATTTTATTCCCGCCTTCAAACTCCAGAAAAATTGAAAATCTCAAGAAATTGACTGTTGGCAGAAAATTTTATTGTTCAAAAATAATTTCCGAAATTATTCAAAATTGTGACAATCTACAAGAGATTTTGGGATTCCCCTCCATTCTTTTTAATGAAAATTTGACGATGAATATGGAGAAAGTGAGCTTAGTCAAAAGTTTTTACTTTGAGTTGGGTCCACGCAATTGGGAATTATTTTGTAAATTGTCCGAATGCATTTCCGGTCTTAGTGCAATTAGTATAACCACAATTAGTATTTATGCTTACATTGAATCATGGCCTCGAATTGCCAAAGCTGTTAATCAAATATTTGAGAGAAATTGTACCACCCTTGAAAAAATTGAGATTTTACTCCTCGCATTTCTACCCGGGATTCAAATGCTTCCCGTTTTTGACAACGTCAAGAGTGTCCGGCTCCGCTATATCGGTAGTGATCAAGGTAGTCATATTATTGTACAAATAACATTAAACATATACAAAATCATTCTAAACTACAATAATAATATATTATTCTTTAGTGGAAAAGTACGGAGCAGCCTTTGCAGCGAGGTCAACAGGCTACCCGGTTCTCCCAAGGGGTCAAAGATTATCAAAAGTATTTCCAAAGGTGGGGAAAGTAAAATTTAGTATTTCTAATGGTGACACCATTCGGACTTGGTTCCCTTCAAGACAGGACATTCTCCCATCAGTTAACTCCCTTGACCTCTACAATCAAAAAAATCCCGCGACCCTTCGAAATTTGTTCAGAATTTTTCCAAATGTGAAAAATGTGGGCGTGATTCATCCTTCAAGTTTGAGTTCAATCCCAGAATTTTGTACCGAGATTTCAAGTATGGTGCCCTTAGTAGAACGGATTTATTTCAGAGGGATGACCTGGAGGTCAGCAAATTTAGAAAATTTCACTGAGGTCATGAATTCTGCTGTGACGGGTCTTCCACAAGATCTTTGTTTCGATATTAGAGAAGATATTGCTGACTTAAGAATGGACATGTCCATTCTTTTTGGTTCAATAAAAAAAAGTTTCATTTAATTGTTATTCCTTGATCGTTGTATCATTTTCATAAAAACACAATAGTGGCATTTTAAACGACGTATTTCGTGATCCTAAAGGGCCTGCTGTGAGACCTTACTTTGCAATTATGCGGGAAAATCTGTCAGTAAAACTCTAGTAAAACTTCTGCACAATTCTGCAGAATATTCCTGCAGAAAAACCCATCAGCAAAACTCTGTTGAAGAATCTACACAATTCTGCAGAATATTTCTGCAGAAACATTCATCAGTTAAATTCTGCTGAAAATTCTGCAAAATTTTGATGGATTTTTCTGCAGAATAATTCGTGGAATAATTCCTGAATGAATTCTGCAGAAAACTTCCGTACGGGCATGGATGATTTGAGGGAACCCCCATCCCTTTTTGATTTAAAGGGTAATTTAAAACTATCATTTAACTGTACAATTTAGTTAATTTTTTGTTTAAATTGTTTGTAGAACTCAAGTCCCTTGTGATTGAATTACCAGACTACGATCAAGACAAACTTGGGTCTCCCTATTTCTATCCCCGCTCTATCTCCTATCCCCTATCCCCGGTCTATCCCCACTTCCTAAATCTATCCCCGCTTTTCTTCCCTCTATTCCCGCCACTTTTACTCTATCTCCGCCACTTTTACTATATCCCCGCCATTTCTTTTCTATCCCCACCACTTACTTTATCCCCGCTAGTATGAATCCTTTACTAATGTATGATTTATTGTTCAAAAAGTGACTCACAATCGTTATAACAATTTGAAATGATTTTTAAGGAATTTTAGTTTAATAATCTAAATGTTTTGACAAAGAAAAAATTAAAAGTAATATGAAGTGCTGGAAATAATAAATTTCGGTGTTCTAACTCTCACAATAAACAATTTCGCAAATCTAAAGGGCTTATGCACT
>JAQIVZ010003725.1:0-12711 GCA_034700945.1 Arrhopalites spinosus
AGAAGAGAGACGAGATGTGGGAGTTTATGCTGATAAAAGATGGCCGTGTTGATCCAGTCTTTTCGAAGTAAGACAGTGGGTTGAATTTCATTGACGGGAGAGTAACTCCAATTTTTCTCAATATTTTGGAGCAAGACAAAACAGGAGGGTTCCTCCACAATTATCGGATTTAAATTAATTATTTCTGAATTTATCAACTCCATTTCTCCATTTATTGAAAAAATTGAAAATAAAATAAGGCACAATAAAATGGCCGACATTTTGAACATGATTCTAGAGTACTGGTAAAACACGAGTGGGGACTGTTTCTGGGAATGTTTGTACAAGTGTCAAGGATGGGAGACACCATTTGTAATTTTGTAAGTATCTGGGCGTTGTAAATAAAAAAAATGATTTTAAAAATCGTCATCAATCTTGTCACCTCATGCCATTTTCGTGATTAAAAAATGGCGTTGCTTAAAACACAAATGCAAATGTGGTCAGGCCAAGTTCGTGGCAGTGAAAAATCTGGCCTGAGACTAAATTTTTGAAATAAAATTGTTTATTCTGGCTAATATCATTATTAAGCTCATACAAATAAATTCATTCGTTTCATTTAATTGGAGGCCATTTTTTGTTAATTATAGAATTAGCAATTGTTTTAAAGTGAAAGGAATTTTCTTGAGCCCAGCATTTAGTTTGCCAAATCATATTTATCAATTTTTCATTACTCGTCTCGTTCATCTCAATCTCCTCAGACAACAGAGGGGTCAGTCTGTAATACTGGCAGTTTTTAGCCTCACAAAATGCCAAATCCGAGTCCACCACTTCCCCATCCGTCTTTGTAATCTAAAAAATAATTATTTTTAAGTATTTCATTTAAAAAATGGCGCCCGTATAACTTTGGCTTACTTGATTGGTGAAAATGTCCAACAACAATTTGACATTGCCGTCCAATGCCATGCGATACATTTCAATCCCCTCAGCCCTCACATTCGGGAGACAAGTCCGACTTTTGAGGAACATGCCCGTTCCTACTGACACCATTATTTTTGGATGAAATTTTTGCTATAAAATACAAAACACAGGTAGTCTCATGGTCAAGTTTTCTACTCAAAAGTTGGGCGTCATGAGTTCGAATCCCACTCAATAATTTGCAATTTCTTTACCTTTAAATAAATGAGAACCGTTTTAGTTGGATTATTAGCCACCAATCCACCATCATAAAATTTGGCAACCCCATCTGACCTTTGGCCTTCATTGTAAGGATCAAAATAAGATGGTGCTGCAGAAGTTCTTCTTGCCACTTTCCATATTTCTTCATCCCAAGTCTCAGGATGGAAATTAGTAAACAATTTTAATTTAAAACCGTCTTCTGAGTCGTACGTTGAAGTGATGGCGACACTACAAAATTAAAATTAATTAAAATGACTGAAAATTTAATTAAAAAATTTTAAAATTACTTGATGCCAGTAATATCCTTCATTTTTCTATCAGGAGTAAAAAATTCTTGTAATAATTTTTCATATTTGAGACAATCATAGGGACGAGGACCAGCAAAGATTTTGTCTTTCAATTGAAAATAAAGGACTTTCACTTCCGCCACCGACTTGCCACTAGCCAACATTAATCCAAGTAACCCGCCTGTACTTGTCCCGGCAATTAAATCGAAACAATTATTTAAAGTTTCATTTTCTTCTTTTAAATATTGTTCAATCTTCTCCAATATCTCCACTGCCACTAATCCCTTCGTCCCGCCTCCATCTAAACAGAGGACACGTGACAATTTCGGACAATTTGGTTCAACCTTTTTTGGATTGGTCCAGTCACTCAACCAATCTTCATGAGGAGGACAAGACAATTGAATTTCATTTGGAATGTGCTCGTACCGGAGAAGCCCTAAATTAAATAATTTAATTAAAATTGAAACTTAAAAAATTAATTTTAATTAAAAATTACATTTATCCTGTTCCAGCATTTTCAATTTTGGAAATTTTATCTTATTCGATTTGTCCGGATGGAAAATGTTCATCATGTAGGTGCAAATTTCTTGTTCAATTTCATTGGGAATGTTCCCCATAAACGGAGCCGATTTTTCATGGACCCTCGTGGGCTCTGTTAGTGCCAAAATTGTTTGTATCATTGCAATTTTGTACTTGAAATAGTCTGGCTCTGTGGGTGCCTAAATTAAATTTGCAAATTGGAATTAAATGAAGTTTGCAAAAAATTGGCAATTAAAATCTTACAGAAAATATTTTTTTCATGAGGTCATCCTCCAAAATTAAAAGTTCATCTTGTTCAAATTCCTTGAGTTGAATTAAACTCCGAATTAAACATTTGAGAATGTAGTCAAGGGCAAGGTCACGCAGAAATCGGATTGGTGGGCCGTCTTTAAGGATCCAAAGAGCATTGTCAAAATTTGATGGGGACACGGCGCTTAAAGTACGGACCATTCGCTGATATAATTCCAATTGATTTTCTGGTCCAGGTGAAACTGTCCCTGTCCCTGTTTCTGTAGCTGCGGGTGTGAGTGCCGGTGCGGGTAATTGGCTTTCGGTGGCCAAAGCTTTAACTTCTTCATTGTCAATTCCATTGACATTGACATTGGCAATAAATATTTGGTTTCCCATTTTTAAATAATTTGCAAAAAATTATATGGCACAATTTAAAATATTTGCACTGAAATAATGAAAAGTATAAAATAGATTACACGTCAAAAATCCGTTGGACGGGAGTGCAAAAATCTGCACTTGATTCGTTGAAGGCAAAATGGACTATGAGAGTTGGAGAGTGGATGCGTGTGCAGTCAAAATAAAAATAATTTAGCCAAGGTCATGGGAGTTCGATACGCAAAGCCAAAGAGAGAGAGAGAGAGAGAAGGCAGAAAAGGTGGAAAAACATGGGCTCTGAGTAACATGTTAAAGCTATAAAGTATAGTAAACTCTTTGTGCAAACTTTTTGGCAAACAATCCTTGAATTTTTTTTGCAAAGACCACAGTAGAACCGCAGGGGAAACAAATGGAGTTTTTTATATGCAAAAATGTCTTTTTTTCATGTTATTTGCTAATTTTATTAATTTTATGACATGTAAATATTTTTAGTAAGGCTTTAAATATTTAAATTTCCTTATTACAGAGAATAAATTTTATTGTCTAATTCAGTACAATTAAATTAAATTATTTTAATACATTAATAATTAATGTTGTAATAATTGACATACGAAAATATTTAAATGAGGAATTTAAATAATTTATTTGCAACAATTTGAACAATTAAGACAATGTTTAATCAATGAGAGTAGTATTAAAAACAGTGTTACCCGGGTCATTCAAACATTCGACAAAATTGACCCGAGGTTCAAATAAATCTGTACGATCTTTCAACCATTTCATTCGATTATCACAAATAAACTCATTAGACCCAAAAGATAAAGAATTTTTATCATTTGTCATCAAAAAAGATTCAAAATTTTGAGCGGAAAGAGTAGAAAAGCTGTTGCCATCAAAATTGACACGGGTGGGGCGTCCAGTTGACCCCAGGCCATGCAATGGAGAAATTCCTTCGTTTGTGAGTGAACTCAACATAAAACTAATTGTCAATGATTCGTTCATCCACTCAGAATTTGCTTCAGGTGCCTCAATTAACAAAGCATCTTCCCCCAATTGAGTCAAATCAAAGCTTGAAATGGATAATCTTGTCAATTTAGAATTATTTTTAAATTGCCCGCCAAAAATGGGGCCAAGATGTAGAGCAACGAGTTTAAATTCATGTAATTCAGTGAGTAATGAGAGACCTTGTATAAATTCTCCGTTGCCCCCAGATCCCTCTATTGGATCGAAGTTGAGTTCGATTTTCGTGGTGAGATTTTGTTGCAAATATTTCAACAAATTTGAAATTCCCGTGTCTGTCACGTTATTCTCAACCATACTCAATTGATTCACTCCCATCACAGGCCCGTCCAGTTCCGCGCCAAAGGACTGAAGCTTAGAGTTACCAAAAAGGCCAAAAAGACCATACTCGGAATTGGCGAATGGGGTCAAGTCCAGATGGGTCATGTCAGTGGACATGAGTACGAAATTGGTCAATCGAAGTTTTTGTTCTGGAGCAAGGTCATTTGTGGTACGAAGCGTTTTGAATAAATTGTCAAGTGTGGTTTGAGTAATTGACGGGCCAGTGCAGGTGACGTGGTCACAATTCAGAGGGTTTCGTTCACATGTGCAGGGTAAAATGAGGTCACTCGGAGGGCAAATAAAATTGGGGTCAGTCCATTCGCAGGCTAATGGTCCCTGCGCTCTTGACCCTAAGAAAGTAGAGAGGAATACCAAAATGAGGATTTTAGGAACCATTTTAGAATTGGAAATATTTTCTACGGTGGCAAAGTTACAATTGAATTAAAATGTAGCGCAAAAATTAAATACGATTCTAATTAAACTTTTATCTTTAATCATGTTCTCAATTGTGTGATTAAAAGGAGATGGCATATTTAATTTTAATCAGGATTAATTGACTCACTTGACACTTTAATGGAAATTCCATTATGGAATAATATTTATTGCGTGATGAGTGATTAGGTAAATTGATAGTAAATTGAAAAAAGTTAATTATATGTTAAATACAGTTAAATTTATTAATTTAATTGGTTAGGTGCATAAACCAAAATTTACAATATCCATAAAATTTTGAAAAAAATATTGGGTTTAAAAAATGTCAAAAATTTGAAAGGTTTACATTTTTAAAATTTTTGCATTTGCCAATGTTTATTATTTACAAAATAATTTTATGAAACATAAGCTGAAATTCTGTCAAAATTTTAACATTTGAAGGGTCCCTTGTATTCACCACCCGCGACACCCTTAACCCCAAGATTGGTGACCTTAAAAAGGGAGCCATTCTCTGTCTCTTCAGTGAAGACAACCCTGTCCTCAGGGACCAACTCTGCAAAATGGAGACTCGTAGAAGTCACGTACAAAGTGTCCAAATGTGGCCCACCAAAAGCTACTGAGGTCACCCGACTGGTCAGTCCACTAAAATCAATGGCGTCTATCAATTGCCCCGTCCTCCCGTCAATGTGAATGACCTACAAAATTAAAAATAATTATTTTCATTTTAAAAAATGAAAAGTTTATCCTTGGCTCACCTTGGCCCCATTGTACGTTGCAACCCAAAGATTATTTTGGGAATCCACCGTCATGCCATCGGGCAGTCCCTTGTTTCCATTTTTATTTAAGTCGTAAAAACAACGTCGATTGCCTACAACGGAAAATTTATCAATAAAAAATTGGCGCCAATTTCAAATTTTTGTGTCTCACTCAAGGTTCCTTGTTGACCATCAAAGTTATGGACGTAGACAGAAAATTCAGTTGAGTCAATATGGTAAAAGGTAGCGCCATCCGATGTCCAACCAAGACCATTTGCCAGGGTCATGTCATTCACATGACCCTTCAAGGAATGTCCATCCAGACCCATGCTGAAAAGTTTCCCTTTCTTGGGTGCCATGTCTGCCACTCCACCCACCACAGGTTGTCCAAATGACCCTTGAAAGTAAATTACGAATTTAAATTAAGTTGTTCGATTAAAAGTTTCATAGGGGTCACAGGGTCAAACGTACCAACCCAGAGCCGTCCTTGTGGGTCACATTTCCCGTCATTTCCAACAATTTTGAAGCCCTCTTCTTGAGGGATCGTGTCAAGAGTGTGAACAGCAGTGACATTGGACTCACCATCCCAGGTCACACAGTTGACATCCGAGTCCATGGTCACCAAGTACTTTTCACGCTGCCCCTCGATTGGAAGAATCAAAGATGGATTTTTATCTGTAAAATTTACCCCACAATTAAAATTTCAAGCTGGTTAAAAAATAAAAAAATTAAGAGACCAAGTGGGACGACAAAAGTTTGTCCTGTGGCAGGAACATGACGACAAAGAGATTTCCCAAGGAGATCTACGTACAACAATTCCTGACGGGATTCAACCCAATGAGGGCCTTCACCAAGAGTGTACCCTCTTGCAACCACTTCAATTTTAGCTCGAGACATCCTTGCCGTAATTGTACGACTCCTTCCACTTTTCACCCTCCACCAGTTTAGTTTGAATGAACTAAAGTTTAGTTAATCAACATGGACAAATTACAAATTACGAGTGGAGTTACATAAGCAATAAAATAAAGATGAGGTCACGGGATAGATAAAATGGAAAGACAAAATATGGACGTTATTCAATGTTGTACAAGGCAATTCAAATGGATGGCAATGAAATCTCCACAGAGTGGGCTCTTACGACCTCAAGGCCATTTTCATTTTTTTTGCTCTGTCTGACGGCACGTTTTCATTCAATGGAACTTCTATTTTGAACTTGTACATTTTAAATGAAGATTAATTTATTGACAAACGTTTATTCAGAAAAAAAATAAAGCTTCTTATCGAGACAATTATGAATATTTTGACTTGAACCGACTCGAACGTGGAATTCCATGTTATTTTAATGTTAGACGAATACAAAAATCGACGCTGAAATGAAATAAAAAATTTAGAATTTAGAGGAAAAATAATTTTTTACAACTTTTTGAGATTTTGGTGACAAAAAAGAATTTGGTTTTCAAAAATTTGAGTAATATGAATTTAATTCTTGCTCTGTACAAAAATGTCATACAGCATACAGCATTCACAATTTACAGGATGCTTAATAAAGAAAGTTGAAGAAAGATCGGGGAACGTATATGTTATAGTTATAATTTTAAATTGGTCATATATTTCGACACGGCCATTGACCTCATTGACTCTGGAAAAAATGATTGACCAGCGTGAACAACTTTCATTTGTACAAAATGAGGAAAATTAAGTAATGGGTCAAGCTGGGCTCTTTGTATTCCATAGACCGTCAAATAATGTTGACTATTTTTCCATTGGTTGTCGAGTCTACTGACCTTTAATTGACTCATAAATCCTAAATTTATGATCTCATCCATTATGAAAACAGGTTTGGCAGGTGAAAGTTTTTTAAGGCTCAGCTCATCTTGTTTAAACTTGTTTTATCCAGTTTAAAAACCTTTTTTTATGTAAAAACACAGCATGCATTTTCAAACCCACCTGGAGCCTCCGGCCGACAAAGATATAAAGCACTTAAGGGCCCACAAAAAAATTTGGAGAATTTAGGCCATTGACACCGTCAAAAATAAGGACCATGTTTTTTTTATTTATGCCTCTCCAAGCTTATTGTAACCCTTTTGTATTTTAAGATTAAAACATCAAAGGGTACAAAGCCCTTCAAAATTTTTTTACTTGGATTGCTCAACTCAAACGACAAAGGGCTTCTCAAATTCAAAAATTCAAGAAATAAGGAAAATATTTTGGAAATGGATTTTATATTAAAATATTTAATACTATTTTTGATATTACAACAAGGGGCTACCATTCATCGTTTTTATGATGACGTCACTATCATTGACTCTCCTGGTAAATTCATTTTTTAAATTAATTAATTATTACAGTTAATTTGGAATAAAATTTCATGTAGTATTAAATTTTTATATTTTATTTAAGTATTAATATTGTTAATTAATAATAATTAATTGAAATTAATTACAGATTTTATTAAAGCCTCTCACAGAAGCACAAGACAGAAAAGACAAATTTTGTATCCATTTCATATGGCGCCACCATACCAAATGGCGCCACTATGTCGAGACACAAATGGTGACGTTGGTAGTTGTAGCAGAGCGAGTCAATGCCCTTTGTTCAGACATGTGAACAATTTTCAAGATTTAATTAATGTCATCGATTTTTCGACAGACATTTTGGGAGTTTGTCCCCTCAACTTACACTGTAAGCACAATATATTTTGACCTTTGACCACATAATTAATTTCAATTTAATTTCTAGATTCCCCTCAAAGTTTTGTTTGTTGCGCCCACAAACACTACCAAGGACCCCCTCAGTACCCGCCTTATGGGTACAGTTTAGAAGAAGATGAGGAGCGGGACGCGGATTGTATGGGAAAGGTCGTGGGTGGTACGACAGGAGTTCCCAACGCTTACCCTTGGATGGTACCCCCTCAATTTAATTACAATTAAAGTTCATTTTTGAAAACTATTTATTTAATGTAGGCGGCATTGGTTCTCCGAGGTCATCAAGGGTGTGGGGGTTCTTTGATCGATGACCGCCATATACTGACGGCTGGTAAAATTAAATAAAATGTTAATGATAATTGGCATAAATTGTATTAATTAAATTTAAATGTACAGCTCACTGCGTTGTCAAGATGACAACTGATGACATAAGCAATCTCAGAATTTACTTGGGAGCTCACGACGTCACAGCGCCGTCTGAGCCTTATCGTCAAGTTTATAAACCCTCCAGAGTTTTCTATTACAGCCAATTCAGTTTACAAACTTTTGTAAGTTAATTAATTAAAATTATCTTTCAAAAGTTAATTTAATTAATTAAAATTTATAGTACGACGACATAGCGATCATAAGACTCTCAACAAGGGTCCCCGAATTCAGTGAAAAAATTCGCCCCATTTGCTTGTCAGATGGTCAACCTCCCTACGACACTCCAGGGTCAAAGGCGAATTTAACTGGATGGGGTAAACTTGGTTCAAATTTGGCGCAGTCGCCAAAACTGCAACAAGTGGAAGTCTCCGTTTGGACGAATGGGCAATGTCATGCCAAATATGGACGACGATCTCCTGCAGGGATTACAAATGGAATGGTCTGTGCTGGTATCAGAGGCAAGGATGCCTGCAATGGAGACAGTGGGGGGCCCTTGATGCGCATGCACCCAACGGACATTTTGAAAACTGAACAGATTGGCATCGTCTCTTTTGGCATTGGATGTAAGTCTTTTTATGCCAGTTTCATTATTGTTTCAAAAATTAATTTTGATAATTTTTAACGCAGGTGGGGAGTACCCAGGAGTTTATACCAGGTAAAATTTTTAATTGACATGTTTGAAATAGGCGCCATTTATGAAATAATTTTTTAAATTAATTACAGGGTTGACATGTATCGGGATTGGATTTCCAAGGTTAAAAAAATAAGTGACTATGCTCGACCTCATTATTATTAATGGCACTTGTTGGCTATTAAAGATGAAGAAATAATTTAATTATTAAATATTTTTATTAATAAACATTTCTGCACTTTGATTAAGGCCAAAGGCCATAAACTATTGACAAATAAATATCTAAAATATTACTACAAATTCAAACTCCCGGGAAAAACCCGCTCCTAGTGTTTTCATTACTGAATTAATTTAAGGTTCATTGTAGAATGTAGATGGCGTTAATGTTTAGAGAAAGTGAGAAGAAGGTCAACAATTTTACTGACGACAAAGTCAACGAACATTGGCGTTGAGGCTCTTTCCATGACTGCAAATTGTCCGGATTTAATTCCCAGAGCAGGAATGGACCTACAAGTCACCCTCCACAAATTCCTGTCACTCGCTAAAGGACACTCCTGGGACTTGACCTCAATGAGTTGGGTCAACTTTGTAAGTTTTTCTGGGATGGCAAAAGCCGAGTTGAAGATTCCAATGAAGACGATGACAACCGCCAAAAAAGTTCCCAATGAAATTATGGCAATGACTGGATGAGTTGCTACCAATTTAATGGCGGAGAATCCACCAATTATGGCCAAAGACAAACAAATTATTTTTGATACAAAAACCGTTCCTGACCAGCTCAAGTTGAAGAGGACCAGCTCAAGATGGAACACCCGCGCGGCTTTTCCAAATTCGTTGAGGTGGTCCCCGCGTCTGAAATTTCTATACCAGTAAAAATACGAAATATAAAAGGTTGAAAAACTTGTAAAATATAAAATTACCGGGTCATTAATTTTGAATTTTCGCGGTCTATTTCTTTTGTCAGACAGTTCATAAAAGACAGAAGAAAAAATCCACAAAAATGCGTCACTACCAGCTGAATTGTGATGGCCGTCGTATCCAATAAAAGACAAAAGGAGGTGGTCCACCAATTTTTAAATTTGGCGGGAACCGCAGAGAGTAATAAAGTTGATAGATGGGGGTCAACCAAATAAATGAGGGGAAACGCAAAAATTAAGGGATATATTACAACCGGGAAATATGAAATGAGTAATTCTTCTTGAGTTCTTCGGTGACTTGTCTTTTCATCTTCTGATTCATCAAAACTGTCCAGGTGATGAATTGGTTCTACATTAATTGGTTCTACATCTACCAATATCAAGAAAAATTCATATGCTCAGTGAATATCACGTGGGCCACATGACGTGGCTGAAAATATTTTAAATTACCCGCGAATTTCAAAAATTCGTTGTAAAGTTTGACGGTCAATTTCCCCCATTTGACAAAGGTGCTGTGTGTAGCATAAATGAGAAGCGTGTAGGCGACAGACTCAATGAGCATGAGGGGCACTTGATGAATTTTAGGCTCCCCAAATCCAAGGGACCATCCCATCCTTAACAAAACATACACAATATGGCAGACTATGAAAAAGCGCCAACAATTAAAAAGAAAGAGGCGCCATCTTGATTTTTGTATCTCTGACTTGCCACTCCCCTCTTCATAATTGAAAGGGATAACATTGAGGTGACTACAGAGATCAAATATTTGAAAATTATATTTCAAATCTTGTTTCGTTAACATGGCGCTAAAATTTAAAATTTTGCAAGATTATACCAGTGCCCTCAAAATCCAGTTTGAAATGAGTCGCAATTTTTGGTAGGGAGAGGGTACGAGACTTTTGTATGTATTTTATTTGGAAAATAAATAATTCAAATTGAATTTCTCAGTCATGCGACATGAGGCTCTATAATTAAAATTTAAATGATAGACATTGATTGGCCATTTAACTCATGTCTTGATCAATCAATAGACCAGACCCAAATTTGCCGGTTGGCTACCGCATGGTAGTAAATTCGAATGAATTTTTGGCCACTGCCAAAATATTTGATAGTAAAATTGCCAACAAGTTGAAACATGATTTGGTTTTGTCCTCCATTTTGGTCGTTGTCCATTTCAACCACGAGAGAGGGAGGAGGGGGGGGGGGCTTGTATGTTTTATATCAAATAAAGAAACATGATTGACTCGTATCACAATTTAAACATGAAGAGAGTTGACTTGAACAAAAGGTCTCGAACAAAAACATGGTTTATTTTTTGATAGCGCGTCATTCAAAAAGTCAATTTTAGCGTTGAAAAAAATGAAGTTCACTCAATTAGCTAGCAAAAAGAAGTACAATTATTATTTTTAACATGACAAGTGGGTACAATGACCACAAAATGTTTTTTTTCTTTTAGATAAATGTCATTTATATTTATTGGCTTTCTTTAACGTTCTTTTAGGTATAATTAAAGTGATAATATTTATACTGTAGTAAAACATTATTGTAAAAAAGAAGAATATATTTAAAAGTTAAACTAGTACAAATTATTTTCAAAATTTGTTCCCTTGTTTTACATCCTTTTTAGCACAAAAATTCAAGTTATTTAAATTAACATGAGTTAATTAAAATTAATTGATGATAAAAGACCAAAGACTGGATTTCTGACTCCTCCCATATTTAATACTTTAACCATGAATAATTTTTAAGAAAATACGCATTCAATGTAAGCATTATTGTACAACGAAAACATTAACTTGAATTAACCACAAAAAAACAATAATTAACGGGAAATGTAATTAAATTTTATCAAAAGGCTCATCAAACATTTAACATTAAGTAGAATGAAATTTTTAAAAAATGTTAAACTTTTCCTCACGGTGTGACCCGCAAAAAAGGTGTTGCAATAACAATGAAACTTTGGGAATTAAAAAGAATAGCCCATGACTATGACAGTAAAATTAATTCCAAACTTGCCAGCAGTTTTTGAGCTTAACTTTTTATCAGTAAACATTAAATTATGAATTTTAATTAAAAAATTCTGTAGACATTAAATTATGAATCACGCTCTTGACATTTCGAATATCAACTTGAGGATATTTTTCTAGTCTGAAAATATCCATGTAGACAATGTTAATGTGCCAAGATAAAAAACTAAATGAAAAATACTAGAGAGTTTATTAAAATCTGGAACTCGGCTTAAACTCTACTCCGCCATAGAGTGTCTAATGTATTATGATTGAGGCAAGGAGTTCTTACACGTCGCGAAGAGAGTTCGGAGTAGAATTTGTCATTTTAATAAACTCTCTACTTTGGTTAAAATTTTGTCTTTAAATGGCATCAACTAATAATTAGTTGATGAACAGAAAAAAATGACTAAAAACACTCACTTAAAAATAAAGAGGGGACTTTTTCAATTCATTTCAACTAGTGACGTCATTCCATGTATACAGATGAGAGTAACAAAATTGTTCCTATTTTTAATTCATTTTTTGAACATCAAAAATGTTTTTGATAACCTGAGAAACATTTTCAGCGACGTAAAATTATTTTTCAACCAAGAGTAGTGCGGACAGTAATTTTTTCATTTTGAACATTTTCTATATTCATGATTTTATTTTGTAGTGAACTAATTAAAACTTTTTATGTCAATCTTTATAGACTATAACTATAAACAGATGTGCACATGGGTGGGGTACATTTTTTGCGGGGCGCTGATTTTTCTAAGTCCAATCTCAATCAACAAACTAGCAAACACAGGGCCGGATCCACCGGTCAGCCAGGTTAGGCACCCGCCTAGGGCCTCAAGCTCTTTGGGGCCTCAAAATTTGAGGGAAACAAATTAATGTTTCTTTGGTTTGTAACAAAGCTTAAGTA
>JAQIVZ010003726.1:0-12701 GCA_034700945.1 Arrhopalites spinosus
TGTTAATTTGATACCAAGATCAAGTCTCTACGTTAAAAACTACGGCCACAATATCCATCCGCGCAAAATGTGTCGTAACTAGGGAGCCCTTAACCAATAAATCAATTAAATTTTTTTTTTAAAATTAAAGAGAGAGAAATCTAGTGTCAAACTTTTTCTCTTTTTTTTCTAAAATTTCAACTCATGAGTATCTGTATACATAAAATATGAAAAAAAAATTTCTTTCTCTTTCTCCCTTGATCAAAATTCTCGACGAGGAAGAATTGTACAAGTATGTATGTAATCATGTAGATTTATCCTCGTTAGCTCTGCTTCTCACCCACGTGCTACCGCTAGTCTATAATGAATTAGCAAATTTCCTTGTAACACATGGTCTCATATTCTCTCTCTTATTTGTGTGTGTGTGTGTGTGTGGAGGTATAAGAAGGTAGAGAAATAAATTAAAATTAATATTTGAAATTGAAATTCAAGAATTTTCAAGGTACGGGTAATTGTTAGAATGTTTGGAGATGGAACTTGAAATTATAGAAAATTAATCATACTTTCAGCGGCTTCTCTCTTCTCTTTTGACTTGCATTTTCCTACCTTTCCCTTTCTCTTTGACTATTATAAACACATGCTGTTGTGCTTGGCATGAAGCCCATCTTTGAGTCACTGAATGTGTCACGACAAAAGTCGGCTAAAATAAAAAGCATTCCCAACCCTCAACGTCTGAGTAAGACCCAGCCACTTGACTGGCCAGTCTGGGAGTAATACAAGAGTGAAAATAAATAATTATAGTTAAATTATCTCACTTTTCCTACACAAAATAAAATGTTTGCCAATTGTCATTTACTATTAAACACTGTCAACAAGAATATAAATTTTATCTGTACATGTGCAAAATTAAGCAAGTAAATATAATATTTAAAATATGTATAAAAAGACATTCACATTCATGTCTGCACCATCTTGTACCAAAGGTGGATTGGATGAAGAGAGATGGGGAATGGAGGGGAATGTTAATAATTAGTCTGGCTTTCATAATAATCCAAAACTAAAATGCATGGCATTAGGAAGGAAAGGATAAAAATTGTGGAAACCAGACCAAATGCTACAATACGAGTTCCACATTTAATATTACAAGCAAACAAGAAAAAAATGTAGTCGGTCATTCATACAATTGTGTAGAGTATATTATTATTTTTGAAGAGAGGGAAGAAAATCAAGCTCTCATTCTCAAGAATTCTTCCTCTCTCTCTCTCTCGTTCATAATTTACCTAAAGGAACATATAAGGCATTCCCGTCTTTCATTCTTGACTCTACAATTGTTTGCAATAAAGCTTTAGTTTCAACATCACTCCAGAATCTCTCTCTCTCTTTCTTTCGATGAACTTCTCTCAATGAAAATTAAGTTCAACTTTGTATTCATGACGATATGTGAGCTTCATCATAACCGTATATGTACAGTAGTTGTTATAATCATCACAAAATTAAATACTCACACTGACACTGCCTCACATTTACAGATACTACTCCTGGCGCTATGGGCAGGCAGACATTTTTTTCCTATTTTGAGTCCCCCTCCTCCTCCTCCTCTCCTCTCTGTAATTCCTCTCTCGTCTCATTTTCCACATGTTTTAGCAAAGGGAAAATTGACCTTTAACCTTGAAAAATTCTTTTTTATTTCTTCTTGAATCTCTAGATGGATAGAGTTTTAAGACATAATGGCAGAGTCATCATGATGAGACACAAGAAGAAAGAAGATTACGCACTTAATTTACATGTGAAAAGAAGAAATGCCTAATTTGCCAAATAAATGCAATGAAATGATTCTCCTGTCCCATTGTACATACATCTGAATCTGTACATACCTGTATACTCTATGCATCTGTTTATAAGAGATATGAGAGATTCCTTCTAGTAAAAAAATGGAAGGAGAGCTAAAAGTCAAAGTAAAATGAAAATCCTTTAACACACACACACAAAGTAACCAAAACAATATTTAAGTACTCAACCGTGTTAGGCTACTTTGATGACGAGTGTCGGTGTGATTAGTATTTTGTGTTGATACAACAAAGATCAAGATTGCGTAGTAAAGTAAAACAAAGTATCAAGTACAATTCAAAGATCCGAGAACCATTAAAAACATTGCAAAAAAAACATTTTAAGCTTTTTGGAAGAAAAAAAAAGGTTTGGAGTTTCAAGTGAGTGGTTTCTTGTTGTTGGCTATGCAGAATACAGATAATGTATAGGTATGAGTACAGTAGACATATTTGTTTTTTTGCTCTATCTTGTAATGCCTTTTAGAGATTTATTTTGACAATTTGAAAGCTGTATTAATCTTGGACTTAAGACAATAGAAATATTTAACTTATCCTCAACATTATCATTATTTATTTACTTTGAAATGTCTACATATTGTACCTACTCTCTGTACTATTCATATGTAAGTTAGTTACTCAAAATTAATGCAAAAAAGATTGTATCATTTTTATTTATTTTTTGCAAAAAAAGAACACGTTTACGTGAAAATTATTTTAAAGTCAACCTACACTATACCTATATATAGAGACATGCATAATTTACATTTATTCTAATTACCATGTAATTTAATTCATATGATAATTCTTTTAGGTATGTGTATTTAAAAAAGGTACGAGTTTTTAAAAAAATAAATTACATACATAATTAATCTACAGATGTAGATAGCAGATAATCTTTGTGGCTAATTATTATAAAGAAATTTGTATGGATAATTAGAACATGGAGGAAATCAAGATAATATTTGTCTTTGATTATCAGTATAAATGATTTTTTACACTAAAGAGAGTACTACAGAATGAGTGAAAGTGAACATAATTTATTTGGTTGAGAGTCATTCAGCAGAAAATACGGTTTTGAGAGAGAATAATGAGGTAGAGAGATAATTGCAAGTGTTGTCTTATGCCCAAGTTGTGAAGATGGAGAAAAGAGTGAAAAGCCATTAGCACCTACAGTGTACTCGTACAACATAACATATAGAGGATGCAAGACCCCTTGCAGACGGTACATTTTTATCTCGAGCTAAAGTTGCTAGTGGTCACTTTTTCAACCTTTTTGTCTTTGAATAAAATTTCCTCGTGTGTATGCAAAAGTAGCCAAGTACCTTAAAAGGCCAATGTTTTTTAGTGAGAACAATGAGGACATTGTTACAATTATTAATTCATGAAAAGGGTTATCAATGAATGGACAATGGTTGGCCATCAAAATTTTCGGTAGCCAGAGCAGCCCGACCGACCCTCGAGTTTTATTGCTTTGGCCATAGTCAAACCGAGTGTACACAAGGAAAAGAAAACGATGGACAAATAACCCTTGCTTATCTGTGGCCAAAAATGCTCGTGTATCTAGGGTATAATCTTCCATAGCTTCTAGGCTTTATGAATTAACGTATATCTCAACTTAACTACCTCCTCCATACATGTGTTATACTCTACTTTTATATTGTGTAAAATGAATATTCATCATTACTCCCTTTTTTTCCAGTACTCATTTAATTCACTTTAGAACCTCTAATTAGTTTAACGACGGAATTGTTCTGCTTCTCTTTTCCTAATTTCACAACCACAGTGTTGATTACTATTGTGCAGTTTACATTCTTAATTGTTGTTATTTTTTAAAATGAATCTTTTATACAATGCAGCTATCATACCATACCTACTCTTCCTACACATCATTAATTTATATAATGCATGACCAACTTGTATAATTTTTTTAAACAAAATGAATCACATCTTTTAAATCTTTAAAAACAAAATTAATTGTATAAAGGAGGAGTCCTTTTAAATGAAACTGAGAAAGCTCAAGTCAAGTCTTGACCTTGAAAATTGACATAGAAAAATGAATACAAAATACACTTTTTAAACAGATAATTAAATTCTGGATAGTTTAAATTTCATTTGATGAACTTTGTTCTACTTTTTATATTCTTCATAGAATGCGTAGTGACATGTGTACAGATAGTTATCTGTACAAATATTCTTCAAAAAAAAGAGAGCCGGATTCTTTTAATTGTTACAGTGAGCATAGATCACTCAAATAAATGAACTCAAAAGAGTTGACTTTCATTGTATTGGTTTGTTATTGAAATAAAGTATAACGTCATCATTAAGATATCTTGTTAAAAATGAAAAAACTTTTTTTTGTGTGTAGATAATGAGTGATAAAGAAACTTGGATCAAAAGAAAGAAAAAGATTGTACATTTTTTTCAATTAACGAAATGTACAAGTCAAATTTGTAATCATTATCCTTTACAATTTTTTTTTCTTTCCATCTCACAAATGTCAAATGTTTTTTCATGCAGATCATGTCAATATCTCACAAATTTCACAATTGTTGTGCTTTCCAAACTAAAGGACAATAGGAAATTTTTACAGGAGTGGACACTCTCTTCTAGAGATATGACAAAAAGTTGATCATTATGATAAACAAGAAATTAACCATGAGCATCAACATAACTGGAGAATTTTTTGTGTGTAATAGTCATAGAGAAATTTTTGAAACTTTGTAATAAAATATAAGAAGATGGAGTTTTAATTTAATTTGTAAAAATTGTATACGCTAGACAGACGCTATGGTGTATCATACCAGATGTGTATTCATGGTAATGACATGGCCCCTTGAATTTTGACTACCCCATGCGTACAAATATTATTGAAAAGATTATAATGACAACCGCGCTAACCACACACACACAGAGGACAGAGTAATTTAAGGTTAATCTTTTTTAACGTAGTTTCTCGACAAGAACATATCATGGCCCATAAGACGAAAAAGACTGGGACTAACAAAAAACCAGATTTTTTAATATTTTCAAACCACTCTTATCCAAAGTCAGGGTGTGTTTGTGTGTACCACGGAGAGTCGTCATTTATGTTAACAATAATGGGGGAAAGGTGACGGAGGTGCAATGTAAATGGAGGTAAATTATTATTTTTTGTACAACTCAAAAAAACATTAAAACTGACCACTGACCACTTAGTACCTCTACTCACTTTGGACAAGTTGGTCATAATAATCTCGTCTTGTCACAAAATATTCTGAATAAAATGTTGGTTATTATTACACACGCAATGGAATCTGCAACTATTATACAAATTGATGTAAATATTATTATACAACTAAAGTTAATATAAAAATGCATTCCAAGTATAAGTAGCCATTTTGTGTGTGTGCGGCATTGAGATTTTGAGCAAAAAAAAAGTAAGTACCTCCTGGTGAAATAAAGTGCGGGACGACGTCCATTAATGAGTAATGTAGACGACATGTTGTGAATAAATTATTCTAATCACAAGATAGGATGGGACAGGCGACATCAAATCATTTGCATCATTTATAATTTTTTTTTGTATCTTTTTCATGCACTCTCTTCCATCCTCATCCTCATGCGACTCCATTAAATGAATGCAGTTCTCAACTCTCTTCTTTCATTAGTAATATTCTTTACACATAAAGTTCTATCTGTTAAAGAGTATGAACTAAAGAAGGGAGAGAGAGGACCAAGTTAATTATTTCGTGTTAAATAAAATTTAAAATGCAATGACCCTAATGGTGAATGAGAGTTGAGTACTTGAAATATATAATTCTTTTAATCAATCCTCTGTCACCCCCTTCATTTTAACTGACAGCCATTTTATGTACTCTTTCTTCTTCAAAATACCAAATGGACAAATTACCACCACCACTCTAGTCAAAGTAAGACCTCCTAGGTAGTGAATACCAGTTAACCAGTATCAGATAATGAGCAACGAGCATTTTACTGGATTACTGCAAAACATGTTGATGGAGAACTTGTCATGAACAACGTAGAGACTAGGGAGATAGTGTCCAAAATAATGCACCTGCACATTTAGAACATGAAATTACCCAATTTTAAAAAAATGGTCAATAAGACTCTCTCTCTCTCTCACTCATTAGTGTAAAAAGATATTTGGGTGTTGTAAGAAAATAAAAGTGTAGTCCTCACTACTTTATACCACCTTGAAAAAAAATTGTTTGAAATGATAAACAATTTTAGTTGATTCTCGTCAACTCTTTACATTCAAGTGTCAGTTGACCTCTTCAAAGGAAGCGACCTATTAAAAGGTGAGTTTGTAGAGAGGAAAATAAAACTTTTGGAAATGACAATGGGTAGTACAAATTGAAAGGATTTTACGGCCGGAAGGTTTCTTTAAATGTGAGATTCGACACCTACAGACAAAAAAAACTTGTCCCTGACTCAAAGAGACCTCCTTTACGTTGCAGCAACATAATATTTTTATACTCTATCATAAATCCATATATTCTTAGCACATTTGTCGGTTCACTCGTCTCATCCACGTCGTGTGTCACTCAATGTACCATGACATTAAATTGGGAGACTATATCGCTAGTTAAATTGTGATACAAAATGTTTATGATGTGATTCAATTTCTTTTAAAATAAAAAAAAACAATTTAATTGTTTACACCATTACACATGTCCCACAACTAAATTGTGTGTAAAATAAATTACAATTTAACTGTTAGTCTGACTAATTTAATTACAAGAACATTTCTTTTACTTGACGACGACATTGACTACATGAGAAAGTTTGATGATATTTATGTACATATTATAAATGTTTCATACGAGACAAAAAAAATTTTCTCTTAAGGGAGAATTAAATTGTTAAACCAACAAAAAAGCACAATCCTGACATCAAAATCAATTTCTTACAGTTGAGTATGTACAACGTTAAGAGAATGAAGATAAAAATTTAACATATTATTTGTTTATTTTTGAGAGAGAGAGAGCGGAACACGTGTTTCACATCTGTTGATTTTAGTTTAGAATGAACAGACACGTCCACGTACTTGTAAAACTTTGACATTTCTTTTAATATTGAAAAAATAGTGGGGGCACTTGACTTAATCTGTGAACAATGCTTAAACTTTACATCTGACAAATTGTCAGGAAGTCAGAACCCAAAAAAGTACTACCTTCATTCAATATCCACACTGAGATACTGTACTGAAGAAGAGAGTAAGTGAGTGTTGTTATTACAAGTGGCAAAAATGTTTGTACATTTCTAAACTTTATATAAATTATAAGGATACCTACATTTAAAACTTTTTTCTGTCATTTACAAAAAGTAAATAAATAAGATTATAAAATTTAAATCCAGTCAACCTTGGCTACTTTAATATATCTAAATCTGTATACGTATGCACATCATGTTTAAGCAAACTTGAAGCATGAACTACCTACCAACTTTAACATTAGCCCTTGACAATTTTTATGCGTTAAAAGTTTTTCCTTAATCTTCAAAAAAAAAGTTTGGACAAGTATTCTATTACGATTTATGAACATTAGAAATGAAAGTGTTTGATATAGTAAAGAGATGATGTTACAAAAATTGGCAAAAATGTACGAGAAGACGGGGGGGGGTATCAATATTGTTTAAAAAGCTTGAAAGAAGCTTATCAACTCCAACTCAAGAGATACAGGAATTTTGCATCACCTCATTCCAAAGTGTAGTTTAGTTTAAGAAATTGGTTGATAAAGAGTTGAAAAATGTTTGGTCACGAGCGTGGATGACGTGATGACTACGCTCCAGTCATGGATCTCTTTTCATAAAATATATTATGACGCTCCAACTTTCTTACACCTCTCAACTCTCTCTCTCTCTCTCTTTCTTTTTCTGATAAAAGGAGCTTTCAAGATTTATCATGAGAGTACAGATTTACAGATATTTCACTTTCAAGTTGCACTACTAACCAAAAAAGTATCTTTTTTTTCTCTCTCTCTCTCTCTCTCTCTCTCTCTTCTTATGATATAATTAAGTAGAGTGAAGGAATACTGATAGTGTACTACACAAAAAGAGTGAAATGGGAGATGCCATGTACCAACTACATGGGACATGGGATTTTCATACAAGTTAACTAAGGATGATGATGAGAGAGTTGTGGAATGAGGAATGAAAAAGAATTTTCTCTGTCTCTCTCATCAGAGAGAGAGAGAGAGAGGGAGAGGAATGCGTACCTGGGCAGCAGCAGCTAAGGTTATAATTGTAAATTATAAATCAAAGTTGAAGAACAACAAGACAGATGGATACTTAAATACTGACACAATCCCCATGAAAATATTTCCAAGTTGATTTACAAATGTTTCATTACTCCATTTCGTTCCGTTCTTTCCTCCTTCTCCCATTGGAAATTGGCCTCAGGTCTCAAGTCTCTCTTTCCTACTACTCAAGGGGGCATCAACTAGATTCCTTTTTTTGACTCTCTCTCCCTCGTGGTCCTATACAAAAAGAGATACCTTCCATTTCATTCTTGGTGTAGGGACATGGTTGATAATAATAACGTGTAATGCTTTCATAATATAATAATATACGTCCACATGAAACATTAAGACGAAAAAAAAATTCATCTTCATCTTGGATACACAACAGGCTAACCAATAGATAGTCCAACAAGGTATATATCTGTTCTGTACACAACTATTTTGAAGAATATACTACGCACGCAAAATAATGTATGTATTATTAATATTAGTACTTATTTCTGTCTTATCCAACATCACAGAGCAGAAGAGATGACTACAAAATAATTTCATCTCATTGAAAGAGAGAGAGGGAGAGAGATGACATATCAGCATAGTTGAAAATGACTGAAAGAGGAGTTACACATAAAAGTAGTATCGATAATCCACTACCACCAAGTTCCACAACAAAAATAAAAGGAATGAACAATTCATATTGGTTGTCTTCTCTCCCAACATGAAAAAACAATACAGTCATCTCGTCAAAGATGGACAGAGTAAACGGAAGAGTGTAGAACATTTAAGAGATGAAGATTATTATTACTGCTCTCTTCTACCAATCTCTTCTCGGAGAGATAGAGATAAACAGGTAATAATGACGTATGCATACATTGGAAAAGTATAGACATATCTTGGATGATCTCGAGGAAGAAGAACAATCTATCAAAGCATCACACACATCCTACATCACCCTTCAAACCAATCTAATTTTTTTTCCTTGACTTGAGCCTCCGCCGACCTTCAGTTTCATTTGCATTGACGGTTAATGTCGAGGTAGCTCCAGCAACAGAAAAACATTCGCCCACCGGCCATTTCGAAACTTGTATAATAATAATTACTAGTATGCTGTACTTGAGTGTACATACAGTAACATGTCTGAATAATAAAATAGTACCCATCATCATCATCAACCCCAAAAGATATTAACTACTAGACTCCGCATTTTCGGTCTCACTTCTTCCCCCCCCCCCTTCCATTCCCTATCCCGTCGTTAAGGTATGTTGTATGTAGATACAAATTATGTAATTTTCAAGAAAAAAAACAAGTAAAATAATATATACACACATTTTCCTAGTTTACACTACTCATACTTGTAGGCTGTTGTTTTGTATAAGAGAAAAATATTTGAGACTTAGAGTACACAACGGAATTTCCGGTCAGTCCAACCATCAGCAATAATTTGCATTAGCACATTAGCTTTTTAACAAATTCCAAACAGGACTTCTCTGCCATTCACCTGTTATAAAAGAATTTGAATCAATACCACCCTTCATTTTAAATGCAGAAATTCTACTCATCAAATGATTGAACAACATCACAGACAACAACTAAACTCTTTCTTTTTACATTATATTGTAATATCAAAAGTTGATTTAAAAATCAATAATATTTTATATCCTACACCAATTAAATTTAAATATTATATTAAATTACTCACTTGAACATGATGATGATGATGCAATGGGTATCAAATAATTCCAAAATTATTGTTGAAATACAATTGTCTAATGATAATAGCACACCTGTTGACACAATATCTTGAAAAATATCACTAGTCACTATTCATTTTCCGGTTTATAATTGGAAAATTTTCAACAAATTCCTTCGATTTTTCTTCTCTCACTTTGAATTCACACGGGCGGCAAGGCACCGATTTAAATGGAAACACTGAAATTTGACATGGAAAAAATAATTAAAAAACTAAAAACACAATATTTAGCTGTTTCTCAATTAATTCAAAGATCTTCAAACTTTATCCTCTCAACGGGAAGTGTACAGGCTCACAAGTTTTGAGCATGCAATCAAATCTCACAGTTTGGATGTCACAGTAGTAGTAAATGACACATTAAAGTTGAGCACAACAAATAACTTTTGACAGCAATTAATTGTCCAAAAAAGCTCCTTGCATCTCGTTCACTTTGTTCTTGACAAATAAGACAGAGGAATAATGTAATCAAAGAGAAAAAGATTAAATATAAATAAATGAAAACTCTTGTTGAGATGATGATGATGTTGCTCCACTCGGAGGGGAAAAAGGAGAAGATGCAGATATGAGCATCAGAGCTACACTGTTGACTGTCGTATTGTTGTAATGTTAGTGTGTGTGATTGTTAAAGTAAAAGGTAAATGAGTTGAATAGCATGGATGAAATGTGTACACACTGATAAACTAAGGGATGCACAGAAAGTCTCTGCGTAATGTTATACAGACTACAAAAGTGTTTGTGCTCTCCCCTATATCCACACACATCCACATCACATGAAAAGGTTGGAGAGTATCTTTTCCTTGGTTAGTACTACTCGTACAACCAAGACGACGAGGAGTCCCATACGAAAAGTTAAAAAATTTTATAATGTAGTCAACACTAGACTTATATCCCTACCTCCACACGTATATTTTCATCCAAAGACACAGAGGAGAGAGAGATAACAACATGAACCCGGTGAAAAATCGAATGACCAAACAAGACGACTCAAGAAGAGTGTGTGTGTACATGTACAAAACTCTGTGTGCGTACGTTATATCTGTACTCAAGAAGAAGAAGCAAACATTCATCTATCCACTAAGAACCTTAGGGCAATGAAAAGAAGTTGAAAACTTGAGACACACACACTAAAAGAGAATATGTACAATACATTGTATTACAAAATCTACCCTGTATGTATGTACAGTAAATCTTTTGGTTCTTTGAATTTTTACTCTGGCATCATAGAAATAAAGGTATAACGTAAATAATATGTACTGTAGGTACATATGTACATTTTGGAAATTTAAACGTATACAATATTCCAGTTCCAATGTTTAGTACCCCCTTTGAACAAGGTTAAAATACATACATGTACATATGTATGCCATTGTAGTATGTTGTAGTAAGGAAATTATCATGTGTCCAGGTTTTACTACTACTACTCTACAGAGATACTACAAAGAAAAACGTTCCTTGTGTGTACAGTTTCTTTCTACAGGCATTGGGATTGGGATGCATACAACAATTACACATTTCTGGCTACATGGAAACTTGTAAAGATTCTCTATTGTATGTACAAAAGAGAGAATCTGTACACTAGCTTTGCTTTCCTAAGCTCTGGATACGCAATGTTTTTTTGGTGATGTACATAGTATAGTATAGTGTAGCTTGATCTTTGAAACGAAAACTAGTAATTGAACGTCTTCCATTGGGTCCCTCTTCTACTACAGACTCCAGACAGACAACGTAGAGACTTGGAGAGAGGTCCTTTGATTTTCTTTTAGGTAAAAGTCCTTACGATTACTTGATATCCCTCTACCGATGAGTCTAGCCATGAAAACCAAAATGTTGGGTCCAAATCCTTAAAACATACTTATATATATATACAAATGTATACACAATGGCTCATACCAAGATTGTGTCTGTGTGTCTGACGCACTTTGTTCCCTGGCATCATGTACAGAGTGAGTGGAGTAAGCCTCACCAGCACAGGGTACTAGAAAAAGGCACACAGAGAAAAAAAAACCTAATAAGAATAACACAGAGAGAGGGGCCACTATTCAAACTGACGACTCACAACTCAAGAATTTTTCTTGCCCGGGGGAGAAATTTGAATAATAAAGGCAAGGTGCAAGCAGCCTGGCTTAAGACTGTGCTATAATAATAATGACAACAATATGAAACTACACCTTTTACCCAACTTACACTCCCCCCCCCTCTTGTCTATACTCTACAGATAAAGTTTAAATTTTGTGTACTACTCCATCATATCTTCAACTCATACTTTTCACTCTAGTCGTCCATCCTATGACATGCATCAAGATAGTTTATTATTTATTTTTTGATATTATATTATTTATGCTCAAAATTGCTGGAACAAACCATGTTAAATTTATACGGGCTCATACAACACATGTAGCACGTATCTTAGTCAGTTGTTGTCCATCTTCAAAAGGGTCCCAAAAACTTGGACCATACTTCTTACTTGTGTACAGAGACGAAAACGGGAAGACGGGTAGGGAAGACTTGCTCTGTGTATATGTGTACAAGTCTATTGTAGGGACAAAAAGTAAGAAGGAACCCACATTTCTGATTCTCATCGTGATCCTTCAGTTTACTTGGTTCTATTCCGTCGGTTTCAAGTACTTACTCTTCAATTCCCTTTTGCTTCTTCTCTCTCCTTTTGGAGCTTGTAGCGGTTTAGTCATGGAGAACAGATTTGGGCTTTACACCCGCATTTTCCACATTTTTCTAGTAACCTGCAATAGGTGCCCCCTCCCCTCTCTCCTCTCTTTAGTACACAGTTAATAATGCATCAAAGAACTTCAACGCTCTTGTATATACAAATTTCATGTTATTCTCTCTCTCTCTTACTCAACTTGCATGCAACGCTTGGGTTTTGCCTTTGGCTTATGGGCTAAAGCGTTAAAG
>JAQIVZ010003727.1:0-12692 GCA_034700945.1 Arrhopalites spinosus
AAGTGAACATTTTGCCTTCACCAAGATCACATATTGTACCTACGCTTAGAATCCGGATCACTCCGAAAATTTCAGATGTCATATTGTACTAGTGGTTAAATCCCCAGATCACATATTGGACCAGTACCTAGTACTGTTTGTCTATTTATATAAATGCTAACTAACTACTTTTAGATTTTTCTTTTTTTGGGGTTAGAGATTGAAAGCCCCAACTAACTAAACTAATATAAATTCTGGAAAAGGGAGAATTTTTCAGAATCCAGCTGAAACATGTCCATGAGGACAGTCAATTCATCTTGGCAGTCACATCCTCATCCTCATCTTTCGACTTCATCTTTCACTCTCTCTCTCTCTGCCTCCCTATTCCTGTCAGAAAAAGTGACATAGGGAATAGACCGAATACCCCATGATGGTCTTCATCCTTTTTGCCCTCTTCAATTTTTGACATTAATGAGTTATACCAATAACAAGTGTTAACTTTTTCTCTCTATAAGAATATAGTCATTCATCCAATCCCGGCACATGAGGGACCATCATGATGATGACAACAACAACAACAAAGTTTTCAAGTTCAAAGTCCAAAATGCATGACCAGACTCAGAAAGAGAGTGAGAGAAAATATATTCAGAAAAAGATTATGCTCAAAAATAAGACGTCTCATGTATTTCACTGATATAATTCATGTATTAAAAATGGAAAGCGGAAATGCACTGACTCACACGAATACTGATAGAAGGAACACTTGTTACCCCTTTTTCAAAGACCAAGAGAGCAAAAGACTATTACTAAAGTCAATCGAGCATTTAACTCTTATATTTACCAATATACTCGTATCGCTATCCTTTTTTGTACATGTACCACTATTTATCACACCTCACATAATTTTCAATACTCTGTGTATGTGTGTGTGTATGCAGCTTCTCCTCCCAAACTACTGATCCGATTTTGACAAATGACAAAATTTTGAAACCCTGAAAGTAAGGGTTTGTCCGTAGGCTATGTCACACGATTCGATTTTGACCTCTGACCTGGCCCTTGGCACATTACTTTCTTTTTTTTAAAAAAAAAACAAAAAATTTTTCTGTTTGTTTTGAACTTTGGCGGCCGCTCTATGGACCAATCTATGGCTCAAAGTACTGATCTGTTTACTGTACAAAAAAGACTTTACAGTAAGACTTTTGTAAAGGCAAATAGTTTCTATTTAGCTCTGTGTGTCAAATGAATTCAAAAAAATTTATTTAATTCATATTTAAATCATACATAAAAAAGAGAAATTATTATTGTGTACTCTCTCTATCTGTTTAAAAAAACTCTCTCTCTCTCTCATTAGTCAAATCACCGATTTTTTATTTAAAAAAAGAAAATGATGTTATTTTATAACATGATAACCAGTGTTCCAAGTTTTGAGAGTTGACGCACTCGCAACAAACAAATCGTCCCTCACTCGCCACTCACTCAAAGGTCCCCAAAAAATATGTTGACTCACTAGCAACTCACTCGCAGGTCAAAAAATTTTTTTGACTCGCGACTGCTCCGCAAGTTTGAGTCCACTCACGGTTATATAAATAGTCATTACAATTTTAAAAAAGCTTAAAATTTTTCTTGACTCACTCGCCAAAAAAATTTAACTCACTCGCCAAAATTTTCAAAGGTCACTCGCAAAACGAGTCAAAGTGCGAGTGAGTGAAATTTTTTACGAGTCAAAACTTGGGACAATGATCATAACAAAAATATAACAAAAATACATTAATAATGTACGCAAAGTCCCGTGGCTTTTCTCTTTTTTTTGGGAGGATCAGTGGCTTTTTCCACGGTGGTTGTTGCTGCTGAGGATGATATGGGAACAAAGTCGCCAGTGCGAAGGGTCAGGTCAGAGGTCAAAATCGAATCGTGTGACATAGCCTACGGACAAACCCTTACTTTCAGGGTTTCAAAAATTTGTCATTTGTCAAAATCGGATCAGTAGTTTGGGAAGAGAAGCAGAATACACACATACACACGGTGTACGTATTATGTACACCGTTGGGTCAGAGGTCAAATGTGAGAGCCGGGAAGTGCCCCGCGGGCAAGATGCAACCGCCGCATAGCGGCGGGAAGCAGCTTGTGTATTTATATCTTTCTCTAGTCCACAACGAGAAATTCACGTGGAACTCACGTGTGAGTACTAAAGTCATTGGATAAAAAAAAATATTAATACAAATACAGACAAACACTCTTTTTATATACGTGTCTCTCATTCTTTGTGAAACCCAGACACACAAACAGAGAGAGAGAGAGAGACCATGCAGCCACAACATGCAAGGGGGTAGGGATATTTGTGAAGGGATTAGTCAACCGGCTGCATACAAATTCAGGGTTAAAAATGTATGAAGAGGAAAAAAATAGAATCTTGAAAAATCCTTCATCATCTTGTACTTTCCTTATCCTATATCAGTACTGGTTGGGAACTTGAGGAGGTCTCAAGTCCTTATTTTTTGAGGAGCCCCCCTTGTTACATAACAAGCAACCATTTCTCTCACATTCTAAACTAAAGCAAGTGTAATATGTATACATATAGGTATTTTTATAAGGTAGAAAACTATTCAATGTTTACAATTTTTTTTATTCTACGTTTGTTGTTAGTCATACTCATAGCGTAGATTTTTTTCTTTGGTTGTTGGTTGAGTATTTACGCAAAGCCGGCTATCTTTGTATGCGATGGCATGCTTTGAGGAAATTGTACATAATAAATTAATATATAAAATATCATGTGTGCATCTCTCTCTCTTTTATAAAGAAAACAAGAAGGGGTTCCTCTTGTACAGTCTAGACGATTGGTCTATTATTGTAAAAGTATTTTAAATGCCTATAGTTTTACATTTATGTATGTAGTCCAATGAATTCTTGTGTGATGAGAAAATTTTTGTAATGCTCATGATGCAAATTCAAAAACCTGTAGGCCGTCAATTGAGCATGAAACGAGAGAAATAGAGGGCGAGAATTTTTTAACTGAAGGACTGAAGGGCTTCAAAATAACATGTTTAGATTTTAGAAAGACCTCATTGAAGAAACAGAAGAGGGTCCAAAGGTTTTCCCTTTTTTTTTCTCTGGTCCTTCCACTTCAACTTCACCTCTCTCTCTCTCTGTTTGTGACTATTGGGGATATGACCATACATTTTTATACACTTGCCTCCAAGCAACGATAATAAACATTGCGTGAAGAGACAAAATGAAAACGAGGACTATTATTACAGTGGACAAAAACTATGAATATATATGAGACCATATATTTTGTATTCTCTTCAAAAAAAATCAATCAAAATGTTCAAAAATAAAGTTTACACACAGACACAATTTTATTTATTTTTGGGTGTTTTCCTCCTCCCCCCGAAATTGAACTGAATGGAGAAGTAATGGATATTTTACTTGTCTTGCTATATTTTTTTGGAGGAAATATAAATTTTTTACAAAAATAAGTACACAGAATAGACTCAACCAATGAGAGTTGAGGTTGAAGCAATTGTATAATTTTCAATAATATAAAATATAGTCATATTTATTTGGGAAGACTTGGAGCTTTTTTTACTTTTTTTGTCAAACAAAGTGTTTCTGTTTAGTGCTCCAATTCCATGAGGAATTTTGATACAGATATTACATTATTCAAGAGGGAAGATCGATGAAAAATATTAAAAATTTAAAAGTTAAATAGCTTGTCATATTTATGCATGTGTTCTTTGTATTGTATACTTTACTTCTTTTCTTGTCATATTATTATTTAGTAAATATTGTGGCCATTCTTATATTGTCGTTGTCACTGCCATGGTCATTGTAGTGTTACGTGTACGTCGTACATCTATCGACTATTGACGAGGACGAGATGGAAAGCAACTTTTGTTATGTATTTTTATTATTGACAATATGAACATGAATACTGTTCAATAGAGGTATGAAAAAAATATTTTATATATTTTTTTTGTACAGATAAAATGTACAAAGACTTTCATTCAACTGTCTGAGACACTTTTACATTGATAATCAGTATCAGACTTTGGGAGGAACACAAGTTTTTTTGTGTGGAGAAACTATGTCAGTAAGACGGACGGATAAAAAGTGACAAATGTCTGTAATACAAGATGCAAGACACATATGTACATGTCCTTCAAATTTTAGTCGAAGAATCTGTAATTTTGTTGTATCCTCATGAATTTTATCGTCTCGGTGGAAATTAAGACAAAGACGAGGGAAATTTTTGTTTTCAATTCATGGGTCACAAAAGGTTATGAAATGACACAAACAATTTTTTTTTGTAAAATTTCAGTTTCACCATTTTAAAAATAATTTCAAGCGTGGTTCAAAATAAGACAAAAGTACTTACTAATGGTAAGTTACTAAATAAATAAATAATTTTGAAAAGGAAGATTAATTTGTGTAAATACATTGACAAATTGAAAGAATGAGAGCTTTAAGATTCAAGTTCTAGTTCAAACTTGAAAGATTAAAAACTTTTTTTCAGAATGAATTAACAAGACTGACCTACATTGTTGACATGAGATAAATGTTTACATTAATTTATGTTCAGATAATTTGTACACAGTAGACTGTCCATCAAATACATAAGAAGACACAACAGACAACAAGACGGTTGATGAAACTATTGTGCAGTCAGTTAAAATAATAACAAATCCAAATGTTTATTTCTCTCCATTCAATCCTTATCACTTGTTTATAATATTAATCCTCTTTGATTTGGTGAAGGAGGGGGTTATAGTACGTAAGTACGGGATAACAAATGTAAGTGTCTGCTTAACCTGAACGACTTTTGACGTTTCTTCATAATATTTAATGAAGAATGTTTACTACAAATAATAAGTGGACAATGACCCCTAAAGATTTTGAGGCAAAACCTCTTTTTATTACGTATCATGTAGATACATGCACCATGAACTCTTAAACAGTGTTTTTTTCTTGGAGTAAATAATTAAAAGGATAGATTTAAGGTTAAAATTGAACAATGTGGACTTATTAGTCAAAATTAAAAATATATTTGATGAATTTCTCATTATTTTTTTGACAAACTAATACTAAATATAAATGTAAAAGTACACTCTGTTCCTCGATAAAAACACACTTTGAAAATTAATTTTACAGTTTATAAGAAGGAAAAGCAAATATCAAAGATGAGAGAAGACAATTGGTCAGTTAGGAAGGTGTGGTAAAATTTTACTGTGGTCGTGATTTCTATCCCCCCCCCCTTTTTTTGTAAACAAAATACCGGAGTCGGAAAACTGGTTTCCTCATGTTCCCTTTATGACTTGTAATAGTTTTGTACGAGAAGTACAATTAAGTAACTGCGATGCAACAATGAAAATAATGCTCAACAAATTTAATCGTCTTGAGCGACACGGCACAAAGTGACCTGTACTATGTAAATTTTAAAAACAAAACTTTTATATAAACAAAGAGACAATTTTTTAGTGTGACATCATTTTTGGTCACTGTAAAAATTGTCTCAAAATTTTATCGTGTCATTTTAAACTTTACTACCCTGCAAAATTTTGACAAACTTCTCAGCTCAAAAAAATCATTAAATAGTAAATACAGAAAATTTTCCTAATAATCATTAATCACATTAAATATTTAAATACTACGAGTTGGAAATATTTGCTGACCACACCAAATAAATGTAGACGTGGAGTTGGTGAATGTGCTCAATAAATTCTTGTACATTTCGTACCGTACACATTATGTGCAATCAATGACCACAGCTTACTTTTTATCGTTTGTTTCATTTCCTGCATTTTATTATTATTACTTGTTTTATCCTCTTGTACTACATGATTACGTAATTCTATTGAGAAGAACAAAAGTTATCAGAGAATACTTTTAAAAATATTGTGCGTACAATGTTATGAACAAGATTATTTTTCACGTGTGTAGTGTACTCGTATACTGTAAATAGTACACCAAAGAAACTCCAAGGGATGAACTTGACTTGGTTGGCAAGAGGAATTTAATTTTATAAAAGAACTAAAATCAATTTTAAACTGACAGGTGATCTCGTACTAAAATTGACTCAAGTGCATTGTCAGGGGATGTCATTGGGGATGATTCTAAGGGACGGTTGTATCTACTGAAAAAAGGTAGGGAAGCGATAGAGATCACTATGTAAGAATTTTTTTTGTAGATTTAAAATGATTAAAAACAAGTATAGAGGGAGAAAAAGGGAAAAAGTTGAGACTGACTTTAAAGAATAACATGGAGAAACTTTTCGGCTTTTTTTAAACCTAAAAGTTATTTCAATAGTCACCATTACAATGTAATAATAATTTTCAAAGTAAAAAAGGGTCAATGAAATAAAATGATTGTCATAAATTCCCCACAATGTTCCATATTAGATGGTGGTCCCATGCTTTGTCTCGAAGATGATCATTACATAAATAAAATTCATGTTTACTCTACTACGCCAGGAATAATTGAAGACTGCAAATGATATATACAAATTCATTACACGATACTTTTTATTCAATTAAAATGAGTTTTCAAGTTTTTCTTAAATGTATGACTTGATTGAGCTGCTGAACAGTTAAAAATTAGTAACTTTTGTATTCGTTGTCTACAACTTGAATGTTAAATCATACTTGTAGCCTACAAGTTGTAGGTAGGATAAAATTAGTTTATACGTACAAATCATGTTGAATTATAAAATATTACGGCAAATTAAAAAGCCTAAGTAAGTAATTAAGTATTAATGGTTAAATTATTATTACTGGTTTATTGAACGAGTTCATCCAATTCCATTGCATATTACTGGTATTGGCAAATATTTTACATTACGATTACGGAAAAAAAGTACTGAATGAAAATCAAAAGCTAAAAAGAATATTATTAAAACAGTAGAATACTCGAAAATTAAATAAAAAAATCAAATAAATTGGAGTTCATCATACTGCAATACACGATAGAAGACAAACGAGAAGCGAAAAATATTTATATACAAAGCAAGATTTGGCAAAGGACAGGTAGTTTTAGTAAGCTCCTTCACATCATATCAGCCGGACGTTGAGGTGAACTATTTACATTAAAATAAGTAAGATATTAGTACATTGTATTATGTTGAACACAACTCCTACTCCTATCGTTTTTGTAGAAGAATAAACGGTAATATTTTAAAATCTTTATCGATATAACAGGTATAAAAAGTATTTATAATTAAAACTCTTAAAAGCTTAAAAGCATACATTAAGGCCAAACTCTCTTGTGTATAAAAATCCTCAAAATACTATAAATTTATAGTAAGCTAAAATTCAAGTACTGGTTCCACAGTCTCAACAAGATATCATGGAATGTGATATTGTCTTTTGTGAGAAGCTAATTTTCTGTCATTTATTTATTATGTCTAAAGCCGAACCTTTCGGGGCAAAATTTGCGTTGGACGTTAGCTTCAGCAACCATTGAAGCGTTCTTACTATCGCGTTTGCCTGGAAAAATAAAAGATACAAGACAATCTTTAGTTTTTACATAATATTCATATTATACGAAAAGGTTAACGTCAATTGAATGAGATTGTATACCCAAATGGCGAGAAGACACTGGAGTGATTCCTTGAGCACCTTGTGGATAACGATGAGGCTGAGTTGGATCTCCAACAGTGTTTGGCATGGAAATGGGTCGTAGACTGTCGGAGCCAATATAGTGTGTTGGAGTAAATTCTTTTTGCTTAGAACCTGCAAAAAGATTGTCAAGCGTTTCTCTGCCTTTCCTCACATTGTCACCAGACTCTGTAAGAGTTCCAAGATGCCTCAAAGGAAGGGATGACTTGGGTTGGGGGATTCTTGTTATTTTTTGAAGTTCTTCGTTGCCTTCGGATTTTGACTTTGGAGAACTTTTGTGACCATCTGGAAAACATAAAAAAGCATTATGCAATTATTCATGATTATTTCATTGACATTGACAATACAAAATAGTTTGTCAACTCATGGTATTTAAGATCATATTATTGGAAGGTATTATTGTTTGATTTATTTCTTACCTTGAGCAAATCCGAAATTTGGGGGAGCGATTCGTTTGATTTGTGGTGGTGGTGGTAGCGAATAAATATAATTCGCCACAGGAGATGTTATTGGATGACCATTTGCAGACAATTTCTTTTCTGGTGTTCTTTGACCTCGTGAGGATGGAGTGATCATCTTTGTTGGAGGAGGATTTAGATTTCTATTTGTTCGAGTGGCTGGCGAGTCTAGAATGGAGACCAAACGATTACCCTGAACGGCAGGTTTTGGTGAGTATTTCCCAATTCTGTTGTTGTCAACTGGTGGTCTTGGTGGAGCAAAATTTGGCCGTCCCAGTGGACTTTTTTCTTTTGTTGGTGAAGGTGAACTCAATCCAAAGGCAACATTTCCAACAGTAGGTGATACAGTCATATTTTTCCCTTTCGTTTTTTGTGGACTTGTAGGAATGGGTGAACCAACATTACTAAGACTAATTCTTTTTGAACGACGAACTGGTGCTGGAAGCTTTGGTGTTGCAAAAATGGAAGGAGTTGATGGCAAATCAAGAGTTGGATCATAAGATACTTGAGTTGAAGAGAATTGTGGTGATTTCATGGGTGTTTGAAACATTGTCCTAAATGCCTCGCCAGTCTCATCTTCAATCATTTGAACATTGTTGTGTTCAGCCTCTTCCTTTGCCTCATTTGCTTCCTGTTCATCAGCCATCTCTAAAAGTCTTTCCATCAGAGTAATGGTATCATCCAAGTCTTCTGGACTACTTCTTGCACCCTCTCTTTTGTCTTTACAACTTCTAAAGCTGGCAGTTGATGCGGCACTGTCACAAGTTTTGAAAGACTCATCAAAAGCCGCTGGTTTACCATCCATATCATCAGATAGATCCCTTTAAAATAAATTAAACAAATAATTCACATAAATAATAATTTCTTTAAAGTTGAGCTTTTCGGACAGAGAAAAATTAAAAAAAAGTTTACAAAATGTTTTCTCACAGATTGAAACTTGCATCACTTATAGCATCCAAACTTATATCAGCTAATGAGTCTGTTGTGTTATTATGTGAACTGGAGTCTTCATCCATAACATTGGCTGGACTCATACTGTTACAGAAATTATAAAAGATATAATATAGGTAAGTAAAATTATACATAGTCACAGGTATATCGATTAAAATAATTGTATTAATTTCCATTCTTACTCGTCGATTCCTGGAACATCTGGTACTGAATGAAGAATAAACTCTTCACCAATACTTTTGTCGTCCGTGAGAATAACGACGGCGGGTTGCAGTCTATAGAAAAAAACAAATAAATGATGTCAAACTATTTTTGATCAACTTTTTTTACACAAAATTTTTTGAAAAAAACTCTTTACACATGTGTAAATGTATTAGATTATTCATACTGTGAAGCGATTCCAGCTGGGTCATCCGGTAAATCGACTGTTGGTACATCCATCATTGACTGCTCATTCTTGATGTCCAAGGCGTCTTCAAGGTCTTCCTTCATGGAGACTCGAGAAATATTGGAAATTTGTTCAATATTTTCGTTTGTCATTTCACTGACATCAGCAGACTTGATTCTGTACAACACAAATAAGTACACATTACATGTAGAAATCATATGCAAAAAAGTACACGATACAAATGTAACAATAATACTCTTTAAAAAAATAAAAAGGTAAGTACTCTTCAACTTCAGGATGTTCCAATGGAGGAAGTCTGTCGGATTTATCACTCAAGCTAATCAACTCATCAATTTCCTCCACCCTACAAATTTATAACAATGAACATGAGCGTACAAGGACTTAATGTTGGCTTTTGACATAAATTTGAATAAGTACACTTACTCAAGATCATTGGTTAGTCGTTTGTCATCCCCTTTCTCGATACCTTGATACTCTCTCATGTTTTCCACTTCATCTTCTTCATCTGTGACCTCAGCCGTATCAGAGTCAATGATTCTTTTAAAAACAAAGCAACAAAATAATTAGTATTAATGATAAGACTACTTACATAATTACATTAACAAAATATTAAAAAAGACTTACGTGGACTTTTCATGATACTCTCCATCTTCGTCTTGCCTATAAAAGAAAAGTTGTAAAATATTAATTACACAATTTTAAAAATGATTGACAAGTATACATTCACTCTATCATAATTAAATGTTAGAAAAATAAATACAAAGAATTTGTGATTTTTCTCCACCTCATAAATCCATTTCTGATGAGAAAATCCCTTTCATGTTCCGTGTACACTCCGGTACAATGTCTATACCGTTTCCAATCGGCAGTATTGGGTGAGTCCATGGACCCTTCACTATTAAAGCTATTGTCCATAATTAAAAATGACACTTGATTACGATAATTTGAGCAAAGTTGAAGGAAAATTGCAGGTTAAAATCAGGTTAAAATTTTTATAACGGCTGACGTTTGTTAACGACACCAAAAGTGCCATTGAAGATGTGATTCCCTCGCTTTTTCTATGACTAAATCTCGATATTAGATTTCAAAGGCGTACAATAAAAAAGTGAGATCTGGATTTCGGTTCGGTGATAAGTTAGTTCAATAGTTGTTTTACACAGTTCATAATGAAAAAGGTTCATATTAACATTGTCATCATTGGTCCGGTCAGATCTGGAAAATCTACCCTCACCGGACATTTGATCTACAAGTGCGGGGGCATTGATAAGCGTACCATCGAAAAATTCGAGAGAGAGGCACAGGAAACGGGAGAAGGATCCCTCAAGTATGACTGGGTTTTGAACAAATTAAAGGCAAACCGTGGTATGATGGACGTTGCCCTCGGGAGATTTGAAACCACGAAAAACCATGTGACTATCGTTGATTACCCTGGTCATAAAGATTTCATTAAAAATGTGGTGACAGAAAAACATAATGTAAGTACTCTTTCCTTGTTTTGTTGTTTTGTATGTACCATAAAAACTGGATTATAATCATTTTTTAAATATTTTCTGATCTCTAGATACACTGCGCAGTACTTATTGTAGATAAAACATCGTATTCCAATTGCCTAAACATTTGTGAATCCACTTGTTTACTGTCGATGTTGGGGATTGGTCAACTTATTGTTGGTGTTAACAAAATGGACTCTACAAACCCACCATATTCAGAAGTTCATTTTGAGGAAATCAAGGAGGACGTGAGCAGCGTCATTATGAAAATCGGTTACAATCCACTTGCTGTTGCATTTGTTCCCATATCTGGACAGAACGGAGATAACATGCTCGAAGTTTCTACCAAAATGGGCTGGTTCAAGGGATGGAAGGTAGAACGGGAAGAGGGTAATGCTGATGGAAAGTGTTTGATTGAAGCTTTGGATGCTATCTTGCTTCCGTCTAGTAGGTAAATAATTTTTATTTGACTTGAAAAAACTTTAACATAAAATGTTAAATTATTTTTATTAAAAATAAATCATGTTTTGATTCAGCTGCTATCCATCAACATTAAATGTGGACGCTGTCTTCCAGCATAATTTAGAAACGACCCCACTTGATGTGAGTTAAATTATATGTATTTCGTGTTGTACAATTTTGGGCACAATTGTTTAAGTAATGAATTCTGCATTCGATGTACCGTCAGACGGGTTGATTCCGAACGACGCTCGTGAGCGTAATATATTTTACACATCTCATGACCTTCAATTATTTTGATAGTTTTAGTATCCAATAATTAAAATATGATTGTTTTCCTACAATTGTTTCCCTACAACACTCCTTTCCTTTGAGTCATTTGAGTAATGAATTGATTTTTGTTGTGCCTGATTACTCAAATACAAAAATTATTAAAAATTTTACCAGGCGTCAGCAGGTTAACAAAAAATTTATTTTTCTTTCTTTCATTGTACAGAGCTCAGATTCGTCAACAGGAGGAGATACTACTGGCCGTTCCTACTCCAACGAGGAATTGAATGAATTAATTTTAAATAAAGAATTGGAGATATTACTTCAGACTTTTAAATTAAAAGTGATGAAATTACAAGAAGAACTAAGAGAAGAAAAATTCAAAAAATTGAAAATGGAAATTGAAAAAAATAAGGAGGAGTTGACAAAACTGAAGGTAATGCTCAAAATAAATAACCAACAACAAATATTTTCAAAATCAATACCTTATGTTAAATAATTGTCACTTATTTACAAATTGTTGGTAAAAGACAAAGTAACAGAACTTGTATTTTTTTTAAAGTGGCGTAAATTCTTAAAGTGTTCGTGTTCACGATCACGAAAGAGTTCACGATCTGTGTGAACATCCGAAATGTATAAGGTAACAATGGTTAAAACTTTGATGTTTTTAGAAGGTGTGGGTAATTTTAGACAGCTTTCTTGATAGATTAGCGGTTACGTTTACAAAAACTCTTGCTTTATGTACTTTGTAAAATGTACAGTACCTACATAAGTAGGTACCTTTTGTATTATTATTTAATGAATACGACCATGGGTCCTTAGAACATGACTCATTGTAAATTAATTCTACTAACACGCCGGTTATGTTATGTGCTTATCATGTAAATATTTAAACTTCATCACCATTAATTGTTGTGTAGTTATTTATGGTTCTCTTTCTCTATTGCAGTTTCTACGAGGAATTCCAGATGAACCAGATTGAATTTATTGCCACCATGTGCTATTTCTATGTGAGCACTTCGCAAACCTTCATTGCAACTCTTTCCCGTCGACCATCCTCCTCCTC
>JAQIVZ010003728.1:0-12692 GCA_034700945.1 Arrhopalites spinosus
AATTGTCCATCCACGTGCAACAATGAATCATGAGAATAGCTACCTAGGATTAGGGTGACACATAGCCCCAATAAAGCAGGCCACTATTAGAGACCGGGCTACTATATCTTGAATCCCCATATGGCCCCGGCTACTAATAGAGACAGGCTACTGTTAGAAGGCCGGCCATTATTAGAAGAAATACGGTACCTAATATAATTTAAGTTCATTTTACAATTTCAAAAAGCAATATTAATTGTTTCACCATGACTACCTACTCTATCGATCAAAGTTTTATGAGCACGAACGACTCTTTTTTGGTGAACAATTAAATGAATTCTGTCTACCTTTTCGTCGCATGACGTTACCAGTCATACAAATACCTCTTGTGTGTGTCCAAAGTAAACCAAAAACTAAAGTTAGAGAGGAAGGATTTTTGTACACCAACATTAGACATGCCATTCCATTCTACTGACACGTTCATTCCATTTTCTACTAATATATATATTACATTACTTTACTTATAGTTTTACTGTACACTGCACTGCCACTGTGTCATGGTGGCTTATGTACAGTCTACACTTACAGGAATAGAAAATTATGAATCCCAAAAAAATTGTATACACTTCTTTTGTATTTGTCATTTTTGAGGGGGAGAGCTCATATTACAAATAGTCCACAAACCACAAAGTTAATTGTATTATCTTGTAAGTTGAGAAATATTAATGAATGGAAAAATCACATTAATGGGTTCTTGCACTTTTGTATGCATGCATCTATAAATAAAACCCCTCTGCCTCCCCTGCCTTCTCTCGTCTCATTTTATTGTAGAAGGACTTAATTGTGTGTTTTAACTAATAAAAGGAGTGCTATCACCACCATTAATCTTACACCTTTTCCATGTGCGAAATAACAGACATACAAGGTAACTACGCTACGGGCACACAGAGAGTCAGAGTCTAGTAAAAAATAATGGATGGCATACATGTACATAACCTTTTAAAATAATCGGCTACTTTAACCACTGCCGCTGTACAATCCTGTAGAGAGAGAAGTGATGAGAAGCTCTATATTTATTTTAAATTACATAAAGTGTCTAAGAGCCCCAGCTCAAAATTATTGCTCTAAGCAAACTTTTTAGTCCATTATAAAAAATATAAAAGGTAAATTTTAAAGGGTTTAACTACCAATATTGTAAATTGAACATTTTTTTTATCAAGTTTCTTTTTTTCTATTTTCATACTCACACTTGCATGTCTGTCTTTATGGTTTAAAAAAACAATAATTTTACTGTCTTTTGTAACACATTACACATTTACACATTGTAATTTGATCTTTTTTGTAATATGATCCAAAATTTTATTTTATATTTAAATTTATCAATAATAGTGGTATTCACATATAATACAATACATTAAGTACATGTATTATAATTTACATACTCTTGCACTTAAAAATAATATGGGGGTGATTATTTATTAAAATGGACTTTAAAATTTAAATATTTGATTCCATTAAGATAATTTTCTTGGTTATTTCACAAGTCAACAAGCTCTTGACTTTTTCTCGTACTCTCTCTCTCTCTCTTTCTTGTCTTCATAAAGAGACGATAGTCTCTCTCGCATTGATTTTGATGTGACACTTAAATCTGAAAAGATAAAGAAAAGGATGAAGGAAGAGGAAGAAGAAAAAGAGAGGACGCCAAGGATTTTTTTCTTCTTTTTCTATAAACTTTGGATAAACCGCAGGCAGACAATTTCATTTTATTGCAAGTATTTGGAGATACTGAAAAGGATGGGCTATGTGAGAGTAGTATACATGTACGATGTACATAACATGGATGAGAGTGAGAGTGAGTGAGTGAGTGTGTGTGTACTGGAGTTTTGCAGAAAGGTAAACAAGAGTTGAGAGAAGAATACAAGACAGACGAAGAGGGGGAAAAGAAAAGAGATGGGAAAAGAAGAAGGATTTTTGCGTGATGTTGGATTTTTTGCACTCTCCACATGCAATGAGCTAAGTAGATGTTTTCCACTTTACATTAGGATAAAAAAGTGGGGTTACATCAATATCTATCTAGGTGCATTACGTTAATGGTTTCGCCACTTACACAAAGACGTTTCCAAGTCTCTTCTTGTACATTATGTCGAGAAGGCAGTAAGCGTACATGATGGGGGCTCCAGTCTTGTTTCCATGCCTTTTTTCCTATAGAGAGCTTTTGCTAGCCAGCCCAAACTGAAAAGAAAGAGAGAGAGAGAGAGACAGAAAGGGAAGGAGAGTGAGTATACATTCAACTTCTGTCTCCTACAATTCAGCTCCAATCAGCATCATTTTACTCTTCACCATACATCACATTCTTCTTCTGCTATACCAAGATATTTGTCATCCATACACACTGCCAGAGAGAGAGAGAGATGGGAATCCTTCCAGCTTACAACTCACTCCTCTATATTCCAGTCAGCAAAGCCCATAGAGAGAGGACAAGACAGATACAGAACTCTCTCAATCCTTTCCAGAAGTTAATTTTCCAACCACACAGACTTGTGATCAAAGTTCACAAAAGACTACCACTTTGTTCAACCTTTTAAGTTGTAACTTTTCCACTTGTATAATTTTATATATTTTTTTCTCCCTCCCTCTCTCTCTCTCTCCATCCATGGTACACAATATGTACACATGGATTTGTATTGTACAATGTGTAGTGCATTCAATTTTGTACTGGGCAAGACAAGGAGTGTAATCAATGGGTATAATATATGTATTCAACAACTAAATAAATTATGAGCAATTAAACCTGAACAAACCACTCAATCGGCATTATGATAGTGACTTTCATATTTGCTCACAGTTCTAGTCACCATTTCCAATTAGTTTTACGTCCCATAATACCTGTTATGGTAAAATGGCAATCAGTCTCTCTCTCTCATAATATTCTATATCCCCCCTTCTTTGTCATATAATTGTACAATATAAATGTCTATATGTATTTTATAGTATGACAAGAAAAATTTTCTTTGATTTAACTGATAGTCCTTCTTAATTGGTAGTTTATACCATGCAATTTGTCTCGTATCCTCAAAGTCACATTCATTGCTTTATGTCCAAGTCTTTAAATGACGACTGCCCCCCTCCCCCTTCATATAATATTATGTCCATATAGTAAAAATTTAAGATACGTGTTATACTGTACAATATGTACGTAGAAATGGAGGAAGTCTGTCTCTATATAAAAGATTATGATGTCTCATGTTCTATAGAGTTTTTACAAGTAATATAAAATGGTTGGAAGAAGGGGATTGTATAAAATGAGGTGGTCATTTTATATGATTCCCCATCTATTTGCTCACTACCATATCCTATAATTTTAACCACTTACCGTTTGCCCACTTGAACAAATCTAAAGTAGTCGTGGTCCAGTCTTCCCCGTTTCAACTCCAACTTCATTCTATGCACTTTGCTCATTCTTTTCCAATAGACAAAAAAAAGTACAATTTTCTCTATACTTTCAAAGAGAGGAAGCTTACCTACAGAATTGTATATTTACCAACAGAAAAGGGACGTTGTGTACTGTCGTCTGTCACACAAAAAAATTCGTACTCATCTCACTCCAGTCGTCATGATGGATGGAATGATAAGATTGAGGGATGGATTTGATTCCTAAATTATGATGATGAGTTCTTGGTTAAATTTGTGGTTTTTTTGGTGATGATGACAATCTGACGTCAATTTTTCCATCCTTGCTTGCGTCATGCCATTTTTTAATAGCGACAGAGACACAGAGAGAGGGAGAGTATTTTATAAATGTGATAATTGTGTACAATAATTTTTTATTCAAATACAGACAGATACTGCATCAGTATTTGTGTGTGAGAGAGAGAGAAGAAATAAAAAAAATGATTTAAAATTGAAAACACATTAGTACATATTTGCACTCATACAATAACCCATCTACTTTTTAGTATATTTTGTAATAATGCATAGAAGTAATCTCTTGAAAATACCCATAAAGGAAATCAAAAGTTACAAAGATAGACATGGAGACTTTGAAAAAAGAGTACAAGTTTAGAGAGAGAGAGAGTACTCTTGGAGATATGTGTTGAGTGGAGAGAGACTGTCAAGTGAATCAATGCCTTAGAGTACAAAGTGTAGAGTTATAAAGTAACTCTGAGTGAATATCAGGATCACAAAACTATCTTGAATCAATATAGTCAACATTGAATCGTAATGGATTATCGCTGTTACACAAAATGCAATGCATTATGTGTATGCACACACACACACACCATTTAAATGGCCAAAGAAAAGTGAGTTGTACAATACACACAAGAGAGAGAGAGAGAGAGAGTACACTTATCCACTTTTAAAAAATTCTATCCATATAAATATAGGCTTTGAATAAGTACGTCCCATGTAGTCAAGGAGTGAGAGAGTGGGGAGGAGGAAATTGTCTAAATTGCATTTTGTCATCTTGCATTTTTTCTACTCTCTTGTATTTTTATCAGTCAATGGAAAAAAGATGGAGAAACCATTTTTTGAGACATTTTTTAAAATATATATCATGTGTCTCTTGTATCTCACTTTCATATAAGTAAACTACAGACACAAAATTGAGGAAGCTCTCTCTCTCTCTTTGGCAGTTGTAATTATTTTTATTGAAATTTTATTTTTAGGATTTATTAATTGAGCTCTATTTGATGTTACGTCAATTGGAGCTGGAGCTGGAGGGAAAATGAATTTTGGATGCGGGATTTGTTAATACAGAGAGAGAGAGAGAGAGAGAGACAATCCCTTTTGTAAATTTGGAGGGAGTAGTGAGAAAAAAAAGAAAAGTTTTTTGATTGTAGAGAACAAGTGAAAATAATAATTTTCAAAGTGAAATGACATATGGGTCATATAAGTGGTTCATAAGTGAATTACTATTGGGAATAGAACACATTATAGTTTAGAGGAAAGAGTGTACATTTTGAAATATTAGAAAATAGACAAGAGAGACTAAAGTGCTCCTGCTGGCCCTTCCTTCCTCACTGGAAATTGATTGAAAGGACAAAAATAATAGGAGATGATGATGAGAGAGATGGGGAGCGGTAGGGAGGTTGCGGAATAATTCACATACACAACACACACACACTGCCTCTCGTCTAATATACGCACGTCCAATTATCATTTCCGAAAATGAAATCCATTAGTACTGGGTGGCTTTTTGACAGCTGAGCTGCCCACTGCACACTCACAGTACAGTCAACATGTAAAATAGAAAATAAGAGTAATATACAGACAAAGAGCTTGTGTATCATAATATACATAATAATACAACTAGAGTGAGTGTGTATTAGTAGCTGTCAAATTTCTGGTTAAAAGGAGAGCCAGTATGTACTCCCCATGCTAAATTTCAGTCTCTTCTTCTTCTCCTCTCTTCTATGAAGAAGGAAATTCCATATAACATTACAAGGGCTGGAGAATCGATGGATTTTGTTGCCTGAAAATGACATTGTCGAACCGTCCATTCCCCCCTTTCACACTAAACTTTTTTGGTTACCCCCTAAAACCCAAAAAGTTGTTCTCTCTGTGTACACTTCAAGAGAGAGAGAGAGAGAGCCAAAGCCAGAGGAAGCCTCTGGCCAAGACCCTGTCTATCTCATTCTCATGTCATCGTCACTTTGACATGGACAATATTTTGTTTGTGTGATATTCCCATACAAGTGAAAGATGTTTATCATTGATAATTAAAAAGTACCCATACCCATGTTGATGTACACACACTCTCATCGTCCATGGAATCTACACTCAAAATTTAATTTAGTAGGTGGCTGTAAGTAATTGTAATAGACGAGGGATATTACAAATACTCACATAAGTTTGTACATGTGTATTTATAGTATAATCTTTTTCAAGAGGACGAGGAGGAGAGAGAGAAAGAAAATAGATTGAAAATATCTATTTAATAATATAATGGGATAAATAAATGAGCAGCTGCATCCTTCCAGTCCAGTCAACAATGATTGGTTGGTTTAGTTTAGTGGGTGGATTTGTGTGTGTGTGTGTGTGTGTGTGTGTGTGTGTGTGGAGTATGAATTGAAAATGGGAGAAAGAGAGAGAGAGAGAGAGAGAGAGAGAGAATATGAAAATAGAATATAAAAAAAAATCTTTATATTTTTTTAACAGAGGCAGGCGGCCAAGCAGCTTATCAGGATTCCTCGGCAGAGAAATAGATTTGGACAGAAATGTCAGACAGTTCTACTTACTTTGATATGACGGGGTCTGCTCGTCTGTGTGTTTGTATGAAAGAAAAAGAATGTATAAAGGATATAACTTTAAGTAAGAGAGAGAGAGATGTAGAAAATTGGTGTGAGTCGGTGGAAGGTAGCCAGGCCCTGGTTCTTTTCCCTCTCTCTCTCTTTGCTACATAGAATCGTGTCTCTCGTAAGCCATTAGCGAAATTGTGTACATCATGAAATCAAACTGAAATCTAGGAAGAAATGCTTTTCAACTGATTAAATTTTCTTTATAGGAAAGTCTCGTCGTCAATGTTTCACGGATATCACATCATGTAATTGGCCGTATTGACTGAAATGTACAGGGGAAAATAGTACAGAAAAAAAACTAAAGAGAGAGAAAGAGAGAGAGAGGAAAGGTATGGAGGAAGTTTGAGAAGATGAGGAGGAGGAGGGGTATATTAAATGGGATAAGATGGGATATAGATCAAGTGGACTTGTATATTACATAATGGATACACATTGGACTAGAAACTAAAAAAGAGTTCTATATGTGTGTATGAGAGTACAAGCCTTCAGATTCAGAATTGGGATGAGGATGAGGGAGGGAGACTAGGGAACATTAAGCTAATAGCGAGAGAATAATCTTACAACCACAATCGCTATGAGGCATATGATGGATACATATAATGAAAACTAGAGGGTAAACTTAATTCTTGCTGCATGAAACTCATTAAATAATGCAAACACACAAGTTCCAATTATCCAATACCAATTTGGCTTGCTGGCATCGCTATAGTCTTTGTGTTATGTATACAACATGTAGTTTTTTGTACATGTAGTCTACATTATATCCATTGGTTTACTCTCTCTCTCTTTCTCTGATGAGGCTAGAGACGCGGTGGAATAGAAAGCGCTTATTATTTCTACTGCTATCAAATTAACATGAATTTACGACTTGACTAAACCTCCGTTGCTCCTTCCTTCCTTCATTTTCAGTTCCCTTTCCATAATGTACTCCACATACTTTTTTATGCAGTACATACAACTAAAAATGTATATTTTACAAAAAAACATATTCAGTACAAAAAGACAAAAAGAGGCTTATTGTGTTTGTAAAAAGACTTTTTTGGGGGGATGAAGATTATACAAATATACAAGATGCAATATTTTTGGGAAGTTTTGTTTTATACATTATTTTGACTGATGCTGAATGGAGTGTGTGTGATATTCACTTTTTTTGTTTTAAAATTTCTTTTAACAAATTCATCACATTTTCAATGTCTCCCAGAGACTCTTTTTGTACACATATTTTTTTTAAAGCAAGGAGAATCCCTTCCTCAGTGTGTGTCTAAGTGTAATGAGTTTAGCTGAAAGTATGTGTAAGAGAGAGTTTCATGGTTAGTGTTGTGATGACTTGAGGTTGAAACCTGATACTTTCTCAGTATTAGAAAAACATAGAGATCAACGAGAGACTTGATGATTTCCACTTTTTTTTCTTCTCAACTTCTCCTCTGTTCCCCTCTCTCTCTATTCTTGTTGTTGTGTGGATGGAAAGAGTTGAAAATATTTTGAAGGAATGGGTTCTTTTTCAGTTGTCTTGTAACTCAGTTGAGCCGCGTCGGAGGACGGATAGAAAGCTCTAGAGAAATAGTTTAGGAATCAGCTTTAAAAGTTTAATCTTCTACAGCAATGTACAGGAAAATATACAGGCGGTCTTCCTAATTAAGATACTAATGTATAGTTCTCTCTCTTTTCCAGTTCTTGAGATCTCTCTCTCTCTCTCTCTCTCTCATACACACACAAAGAGCCAAGTTTGGGTGGAACGTCTCAGCTGAGACGAAAGCTGATTTTCAACAAAAGCATTACTCTCCTCTCTTACTTGTACACACACACACTTTCTTCCTTCCTTCGTCTTGTTCATTTCTACTTGAGGATGACGTGTAAATGCATCGAGAAGTGAAATCCACGTCCCTTTTCTTTCAACGCTTTTAGTTGGTGGTTCCTCTTATAGGTACACAAACTTTTTTTTTAATGGCAGATTAGATGAAGTCCATCTGCTCGTATATATGTAAGGCACCTATCCCCAGTTTTTTTACTGTCTTCTTCTTGAACCGATTCTGCTTTCATGTTAAATTTCTTCTTATTTAAACTCTCTATACCATTAAGTAGTAGTGTGTACAGATACAGAGTGTAGGGTAACTTGTGTTTTGTGTTAATTCCTTTTTTTGAGGGAGGCTCTCTTTCAAGTCATATTAGCCATATGAGTGTACTCGTTAGTCGTCAATTTCACTCAAATTCTCCACTTAATTACAATAACAGGCATGTAGTCAATCGTGTGGATGCATCGTAAAGCTATATTATGGGACGGGAAGGAAATTGAAAAGAGGGAATCGTGCGGTCACTCTTAGACTTAATTTCTTTTTGAGCTCCAGTCCCCCCTCTTTTTATTGGATACTACAAACCTTCTTCTTACACAAACACTTGCTATTATGTGTAAACATCAAATAAAAAAAGAGAGAGACTTGGGTTTTTCTTGGTTAAATACAACTCCAACGCAATCTACCCGGGTGGTTTGAGAAAACCCGGGTAGGACATATTCGGGGCGCTAGAAAGCGTAGATAATATTCTAGATGATGTTGTAGACAAAGGGTTTTTGTTTCATTTTAATCATAGCTGTGCAATTACCATTTATTTATGTTCAGCACCATTCAATATTTAAGTAAATATTTAAGTAAAGCTGGTCGGCATATTTTTTACCTCATGAAACAAACTGAAATTAAATAGTAAAAAATTATGATAGTGATATTATTTAGGTTCAAAAAATGTTACAATTAATTTTTACATTATTATTCATCAGTATCAAGATTTTCAATACAATTAACTTTAATTCATTTGATTAAAGAATTAACTTTTTGGTGTGAAACGATTTTTGAGTTGGCATCTATTGAGATTTTCTCGTTTGAGGCGGGAAGAACGTTTTTTTGAATTTAGCCGGAATTTTTTTTTGTTGGGTCGACAAATTTTTTGGCCCAAGAAAGTCGGATTTTAGACGTGACCTCTCGGTTGACAGTCACGGAGGTGCTTTAAAATGGGAGACCAGGACTCGAGTGAATATGATTCGGACGATTTTGAAGAGGTGACTGAGCAGGAACACGAGTATTTGATTGCTCGTCACAATGAAGAAAAAACCCTCAAGGAACACAATCAAGAGAATAATATTCCTCCTGAAGGGATAAAGATTACGCTTGAGGATGATAGCAATAAAATAATAGGTAACAATATTAAAGATTACTTTATTGACTTGTATCAGCATTTGAAGTGGGGATAGTCAAGTCGTGTACAATTCATATGTGTTAAATGAAATGTCTTTTTTTAGTTCGAAAGAGAAAAGGTTTTGATTTGGGTGCTTACATCCGTCGTCATCTTAATCAAGAGAAAAGGTTCATCCAAGAAGATCTTCATAAAACTCATTTACTGTGTTTGATAGCCAGAGGTTTGTACGTTAATAGAATTTTAAAGAATGAAGAAATTGCAGCTCTTGGAATGTCAGTTCTTCCCTCACAACAAGCTTACCCACCCCCACATGCTGATTTGACGTACCTTGAAAAGTTTATTAAATGGTTCAAAAAAGCATTTACAGTTGAGTATGATCAAAAGGCAGTCCAGTCAGGGGATGTTCTAAATTTAATAATCTCACAATTGGGTAGTCGAAAAATATTCAATAACGATTATTTAGTTTACATATTTATTGTGATACTACGGGCACTCAGTCTTCAAGTGAGACTAATTATGTCACTACAACCAAGTCCATTAAAACCACCGTCTTCCGAATTGCTTCGAGTTACTAGTGAACCTGTCAAGAGGCGGAAAGGAAAAAAAACAAATGAAGAAACAGAAGTCATTTCTTTGTCATCTGATGATGATGATGATAAAACAAGAGCAAAGAAAATTGACACAAAGAGCAAACCTGGAACCAGTTCCTCAAGTTCTTCCAAGACAAATGTCAAAAATGACTCTAAAAGAAAGAAGGATGACAAGTCTGCGACCCGTTCTTCAAGTTCTCCCAAAAAACAGGTCAAAAAAGAATCAGAATCAAAAGAGGTTATACGAAGGACTAGCTCACGTTCTACAAGCTCTGCTAAGAAACAGGTCAAAGAAATTGATCCTGAACCTAAGAGTAGCTCAAGTAATAAAAAGTCACGCTCTTCCAAAACTCAAATTAAAGGTGAATCAAAAGCAGCAAAAACAGTCATCAAACCAGAGCTTGAAAATGAGGATAGTAGTAGTTCTGATTTTAAGCCACAAGAAGAAGAATCTGATTCAGATTTTGATGATGACTCGGATTTTGATTTTGACAAGTCACAGTCGAGTCAAAATGCAATAAAAAGAGTAAAACAAATCAAAAAGCCTCCATTAAATAAGTCATCATCATCAACGACCGGAAGTAGCAAAGATACAAGCAAAGTTGAAGAGGTCAAAAAGAAGGGGAGGAAGGTGTATGACATTTGGGCTGAAGTCTTTTTGGAGGAAGAAGAGCGTTGGGTACCTGTTAATCTTGTGACAGAAAAGATCATGTGTGACAAGGATTTTGAGGTAATTTAAAAATTTAAGAAATACCTCGTAAATATAATTATTGTGTTGCAATTTTAAAGTAAAAAACATCTATTGTTGTATTTTTTAGGCAAAGGCATCACAACCATTTGCCTATGTTCTTGCTTTTGGAAATAACTTCCAAGTTAAAGATGTCACTCGACGATATGCCTCCAAATGGCTTACATCAACACAGAAGATCCGTGTTGATAAGGATTGGTGGCGTCGATCTCTAAGACCATTCAGAGGGAAGCAAACTAGACAGGATAAAGAAGAAGACGAATTTCTTGACCAGCAACTATTAAATGAGGCCATTCCAACGTCCATACAAGAGTAAGTGCCCTAACTAAAATCCAATTCAATAATGAATTGAATTCATTATTGGACCCTTTTTATGAAATGTGTACGTAACTCATTGTGGTTTTTAATTTGATTGTTTTTTTTTTGCTCAAAAGGTTAAAGAGTCACCCGTTGTTTGTTTTGAGAAGACATTTACTCAAATTTGAAGCAATATACCCTCCAGAACCAGCCCCACTTGGATTTATCAAGAATGAGCCAATTTATGCGAGAGAGTGTGTAAAAAGTTTGCACTCTCGGGAGATGTGGATGCGACGCGCAAAAGTTGTTCGAATTGGTGAAACTCCGTACAAAATAGTGAAGGCACGTCCAAAGTACGATAAGGTAAATTGAATTGGCAAGTACTTGCTGTTTTTTTATTGTCTTGTTTAAAGTCATTCAATTTTATGTCATAGTGAAAAATTTGATCGTCAAATGTTCATAAATCAGAAAAAGTATGTTGTGCACAAAGAAATTGAACTTTAATAGAGAGAAAATTACTTTGCAGCGTCTACTAGTCAGAATATTTATATGCTATTTTAAAGCCATGTTTTATGTCACAACGATATTACTTTGTTGAAATTTGATCGTGGTTATGTTCTAGTAATTTTTTTGGTGTAATCACTTTTTGTAAATTACGCTATCAAGAATATCTAGACATTAATTTTCAATATGAATATTCTACGTATCGTTGTATATGATAATATTTTCAGGTCAAAAGCAAGATATCTTTTTACAAAGTTATAATTAGATTCCCTTTCTTTTTCAATTGTTTTTATGTACACAATACTACATAATACTTAAAACTTTCTCATCTAATACAAATCTTTTAAATATAAATATGCTTTAGTCATCGTCTACCATGATTAAGGACTTACCACTTGAATTATTCGGTGAATGGCAAGTTGAGGATTACGTCCCACCACCAGCGGTAGATGGAAAAGTACCTAGAAATGAGTATGGAAATGTAGAACTCTTTATGGATAAGATGCTTCCAAAAGGAACGATTCATTTAAAAGGTACATGAATTATTTATTTTTTGCATACCGTCGTGTTCTATTTATAAAACAACGCAATTTTGAGCATAATTTAATATTAAGGGTTTTTGACCCAAACTTTTCTGCCATTCAACCTCAAGGAGAAACTCGTCTGTTGAGTATTTTTGGATAAAGTCTTCAATATATTTGACAAAAAAGGTAGAAAAGGATGCGGAGGTTGACATGTACATTATTACGATACATCATGTGTGTACATATAATACAATGATGAAAACTTTGCTGTATTCTTATTAAAATGAAGCGAAATACGGTTTCACTTGAGAAATTTTAAGTTTACATTTGTTATTTTTTCAAAAAGTTTGTGCGGGGGTGATGTCCTAATAAGTTCCATATCGACATCTTTCAATGTTATTTCCTGTTTTAGTTATTCATACATATAGGGTCACGTGCCCTAAATCCGATCACTTTTTAACGAGTTGAACTTTGACGTCAATTATATCGGAAGCTAGTTAGGATAATTATGTTTGACCAGCGACAAAGTTGTAGCCAAACTAATAATTAGTCATCCTAAGAAGTT